>JAUMHM010084609.1:0-12255 GCA_032362435.1 Melikaiella ostensackeni
AACAACCTTTCGTAGGAAGCAGTTATCGTATACCGATGGCCTATCGAGACAAGGTGAAAGAGGAAATACACCGAATGCTGGACATGGGAGTAATACAGCGGTCGAGTAGTCCATACCTCAATTCCATAATACCAGTGATAAAACAGGACGGATCTGTGAAACTATGTTTGGACGCAAGAAAACTGAATAAAGTTTTGATCAAGGACTAGAAGTGTCCCGAGCCAGCAAAGGTGTTGCTTCAGAAATGTCGTGGGATGAACGTCATGTCGAGTCTGGATATGACAAGAAGTTTTTGCAGTTGACACTGCATCTGGACTCAAGACAATGCACAGCTTTTTAACATCAAGGAAGGATCTACGAATTCCGAGTAGTGCCGTTCGGATCAAAAACCAGCACCACAGCGCGTGGATTGGACCATGCACTACAAGGAATAGGAGAATATATAATCTCATTTGTGGACGACACTCTGATCACTTCAGAATCACATAAGCAACACCTGGAACATCTGGAGGAACTCTTGCAACAATTAGAAAATAACAACCTGACATTGGGTCTAATGGAATCCAATTTCTTTAAGAAAGAAACTAAATTCTTAGGTTTTTATTTTAACCGGAGATAAAATCAAACCCGACCCAGACAAGGTGGAAAGTATAAAAAACTTCTCTTCGCCACGAAATGTTAAACAATTGAGAGGATTCTTAGGTCTGGTGAATTTCTATTCGAAATTTAACAACAAATATGCAGCGGAGACAGTACCTTCATTGAAACTGATCAAGGAAGGAACATCACAGAACTGGGACACACAGGCACAAGAAGGTTTCGAGAAAATAAGAACATTTTTTTCGGAATCGATACTGTTCTATTTTCCAGATACTGAAGAAATCACTATCGGTAAACAGATGCATGCATCAATAAACTAGGCGCTGTGTTAAACCAATTAAGTGAAAAAGATGAGAAAGAAATCATTCCCTTAGCAAGTAAAACGCTGGAAGAACCAGATATTACTTACTTCACGACAGAAAGAGAACTTGTTGCCATTGTGTGGGCCCTGCAAAAATTCAGGACATATTTAAAAGGACCGAACATTATCAGTCGAACGGATCATGTGGTACTCACTTTTTTGAGAAGCTGCAAGTTCGTCAAGTCTAGATTAACAATATGGATATTAGATATAAAAGCAATAAAATTAAAATCGAATGCACAAACTTAACCCTTAACTACATTCGTTCCGTCATACGACGTATCTACATTCGTGGGTTAGGCACACCCAGCGAGGTTTAACGGTGGATATCTTTTGATAGAATCCACCGATTTTCGTAATTTTTTTTTTGTTTTCTTGGAAAA
Organism: Melikaiella ostensackeni; assembly: GCA_032362435.1. NCBI lineage: Eukaryota > Metazoa > Arthropoda > Insecta > Hymenoptera > Cynipidae > Melikaiella > Melikaiella ostensackeni. The sequence goes on from JAUMHM010084609.1 coordinate 1,345, forward strand.
AGCCTCACAAATAGAATAGTATCGATTTTAATGAATTTTATTGCAAAATTGAGGAGTATTTCTAAAAAACTGTAAGCTATATCAAAAATTTTACACTTTTTTTTCTAATGACCATTGTTTATGCAAAAAAAATGTACGAGAACTTTCGTTATCATAAATAGATTGCCAAATAGTTGAACTTTGAAAATATCACAACAGTTTTTCCATATGCTTTAAAAAGTATATTTATTTAGGGATCTGAAAGTCAGCAAATTTTTGGTTATTCACGTATGAAGTATGGCTCTAGAAATACTCCATATTTTAATAAAAATCCATTTTTTAAACTTTATATTTACTTGAAGGTTTATAATTGTGTTTCGGCATTGTCACATATTGTTATTAAACAAAAAATTATTTAAAAAAATACATATGTAAGCAATTTTTTATTTATGTAATGTCAAAGGTGTAATTATGAAAAATAAAGTAGTTCAGAACGTTTTTTCATTTTTAATCAATATCAATCAATGTTCTACATTTTTTCAACGAACGCAGATGACAATACTTGTGCCCTATGCACATTGCTGACACACTTTAGCAACATGCTCCTTACACATAGGCTTCTCGCATTTAAGGCATTTATAAAAAGTTTTGCGATCCAAGGCGGCAATACATAAACCACATCGTTTTTGTTTGTCCATTTTCGTATTCGTTACTGGAAAGTCACGCACATCTTGATCTTCGGGTCTGTGTTGGTAATCGACATAATCTTCAATTTTCATTCGCAGTCGTAGAGAAAGTTTTGGCGTTGCCAATCTCCCTGCCAAATGAGGCCTGATAAGCGCAAGACACAAATCAAGAATGAACTCAGATCGTTTCATTCTAATGTTACTTTCAATCAATGAAAACAAAATGAAACTATTCACATTTGCTTGGTCGAGAATTCCAAAAAAAATACGCATTGGCCATCGCCAGGTCTTCCTCGTTGTTGAATATACATGACATTTTTGGTCAAAGCTATCGACGCCACCTTTCGTTTTGTTGTAATAAACAATCATTTCTGTTTTTCCGGTTCGAGGATCGATGTTCGCGTTGTAGTGTAATGACGAAAGTAACAAAACAATTTTTTTGTTCTTGGGGTTATAGAAAAGTAACGTTTTTTTGTCATACGAAAAAGCGAATCGCGCGCGAGATTGATCTTTTGGGATACACTTGAAAGATTAGGGCATCTCACGCTTGTTTTTCTTCAACGTACCTATCATAGTCAAATCGTAGTCTTTTTTCAATTTATCGCACAGCGGCACTGACGTAAACCAGTTGTCACATGTTACAATACGACCTGTATTATATATTGGTTCGCATAATTTCCTTACATAGTATGAAGGGACGGATTCTTCGGCCAATTTTTCGACTTTACCAACGTAAGGAATTGCGTTGATCATGTAATGAGTCTGAGCATCATTCATGGATTGAATTTCAAGGCCATATTTATCAGGCTTCATTGGCAAGTACATTCGAAATGAACACCGCCCTCGAAAAGAAAGAAGCTGCTCGTCGATTGTTACGTTTTTCCCTGGTTCATAGTTGCTTGTGCAATTGCCTATAAACAAATCCCAAAGTTCGCGAATGTGTGTAAATTTATCAGTTTCTTTCCTTTGAGGGCGTGTGTTTTTGTCATCGAATCGCAAGCATCGCGTTAAAAATTCAAATCGATTTTCACTCATTGTACATGAAAAAATCGGCATGGAATGAATTCCCCACAAATGCCTACTACTCGAATGATTTACTTTGAACAGTCCCGCATAGTACAAAATTCCGATAAACGCTTTCAATTCAACTAAATCCGTATGTCTTCTATAAAACGCATTTCGCAATTGTTCATTCTGCAGTTTTTCATTTTCCAAGGTTATGTATTCATTGGTGTGTTGTACAATAATATTGAGCATGTCATCGGAAATTAATGTTTTCCACGATTCAATTGGTTTACTTGCATGAAGAGCATCACCTTTTGGGGCACAAGTAAAATTTGTGTCAGATCCTGACCTTCGACCTCTCTGCTCCGGAACGCTAGTCGACCATCGGTATCCACTTTTAGAACGTAAGTACACGGAACGGCGTCTCTTCTTACGCACTGGCTCTTCCTCCGAATCATCTGAATCTAGGCTTTCTTCGCATTCCTCGGCATCCGTCTCTGACTCATTGGCGCTGTGTGTTATTTCATCGTCATCTGTGCTTGACTGTGTGTCATTGTTGTGGGCATCAGATTCTTGTGCTTCTTGTACGTTCCTCTCGTCGTACAAAGCCGCCAACTCCGTCGCCTGACGAATTCTCCCCCTCGTCATCATCTTGACAATTGCTCTGCAAAAGAATAATGTCTTTGCATGAGAATTATGTCTCAAAACGCCCTGACACTACAAACATGTTTTTCCATGATACACACATACTCTACTTCAATATAAATCCACTTTTATAATATTTACTTACGATTCAATATTTCGCTGTTGTTGGATTTTGTAACAAATCTACACCCCTGGGTGAGAAATACCCGGAGCGAAACTTCCCCGACGCACTGCTCTGACAGATTTGGGACTAATGGCGCTTTCAAGCCAGCGATGCGTAGTGGGGATGAGTAACTTTCTTCCCCCAAGGTAGAGGTCGCCACTTGTTCGCGTTAAGAAATGGCGGGCCGTTCAAAATTGGGCCTGGGTTAGCGTAACCCACGAATGTAGACAGGGGCAGTAAACTGAGTCAAATGTTAAAACGGAAAATAAAATTTATGTAGATTCATTTCAAATTTAAAAGATATTAGAAAAAGGGTAAATACAAAAGAAACGCGAGGAAATCTATTCAAGCACTACTGTATTTACTCGTTCTCGATTGCAAGGAAAAATGTTCTAAGTACAACTTGCCAGAAAAATCAAGTTACGGAGTCGTAAGTGGGTAATAATCTGCTCTCAAAATTCGACGTCGCTCGCGGAGTCCTGGATCGCGCCTTTCGTCCTGGATCCATGAATCTTCTGCGCAATCCTACTCTCAGTCACACTCATACGCTCAACCAATCATAGCTCTACTTCTCTCCCGATCCTAGCTGGACTATAATCTAAACCTTACGTCAACCCGTGATGCAAACTCGACCTAGTATGTTTGCCGAAAAAAAACATCATTAAACATGTTTACCCGATTTAGGCTCAAAATCCTATATCACGCTCCACTATCGAAAACGTTAAATAAATAATAGCAATAAATGAAAACTGAATTTCAGAACTTTCCTCTGCATAAAAATCCACTAAAAAATTCAAAAGCAGATTCAAGTTGAACAGTGCATTCTTTATTTAGTTAACAACTAAACCAAAGATCTAATAATCATATTTTGAAACTCTAACTAACCCCCCTTCAAACCCTTATTGTGCACATTCTCATTTACACTCTCTCTTAGACCATTCGACATTCCACTCTATTACTAAAAACAGAAAACATATTATATTAAAGTTACGTCAATAAAACACAATGGAACTCAATGTTCCCACTTTTGTGACGTAAAACTCGATTCACCTTTTTGATTAACCAACCTCTCTCAAAATTTACATATTCTATTATTCTATGAGACAATCACCTGGTATCTTTCAGAAAACCTATGCATTCTACATATTTTAATTGATATGCATTCCAGAAATATTGGATTCCCTTGCCAAAATCGCTATTATGCCTCCAGTTCTGAAGGATCCTCTTCACCTGCTTCCTCATCGCGGTGCTCATGTCTGCGACCTGTTTCCCTGTAAATGAGACAATAATGTAAACGACTTACTTATTTCGACGGTATGCGTTCCATGAAGAAAGTAACACATGGGTTTCCTCACCTTGCGTATCTCTTAGTCGTCTTCCTCTTTGGTGCTTGAGATAGCCATGTACTTATCGTCGCTTCCATGACTGCGTCCGTTGTTTACGGACTTGTCGACCAAATCACGCCTGCAACAGAGTTTTCATATATCTGTATTTTCTCATACATCATCCCATTCTATTCCATTACATTAATTTATATGTACTCTCTAGCATTTGCAGCAGCTCTTCGTGCGAAAAGAACCTCCTTTTTCGATCCATTCCTGTTAAACTGTACAATAGAGCTAGGTCAGTCGTCATGACACGATTCATCAGCAGCTTGACACTGCTTTTCACATCATGACCTCTCACAGCCATAAATGATTCCCGCTGTATGAAGATTATATTTCAATTTCATTGATACGGCATGTTTAAAATGTACACATAAATCGATGGATTCTGCAAACAGTAGTCTATCGTTTCGTTTCTTGTACAAAAGAGTATAGGAGCGTTCCGGATATGGTACTGGTTGGCCTGAATAATTTTTATTAACAAATTAAAAGTCCGGACGATTTCTAGCCTCGAAAAAAGTGCAGGAAGTGAAAGTTTAATTTTTGCTCAGAAATGCTACAAATTGTTTTGAAATTGTTTTGAAAAATGTTTTAAACGAAAGAACTGACCAGTATTCTGAAAAAATAACCAAGATAAAATCTGAACAGTGAAATTTTTAATGAGAAAGCTTCATTAGGGGGCCCTTTTTGACATAACTCTATGCGAAAAGTGTTCCACAGATGAGTGAAAGTAGACTCAACTTGCAGTCATTTCGAGAAAAAAAAACAATGTCCTACTTGTAATAGGTCATGAGGTATGATCTCTCTAAGTTGACCATTTCTGCCTGTTTTTAGGGGCAGAAAATGCAGTTCCGTTTTTTAAAAATATTTCATTCTAGGTTTAGATAAAGGAATCGTGCCAGAACAATTTGATAAGCAATCCTGCCAAGTCAACTTATATTCATTTTCAATGTATGATTTAAGAAAATGAGCTACCAGGCCAATCTGCAATTTCTCGAATACCCTTATAGGTGTGTCCGTTATACACATAGTCAATATTGTTTTTACTCTCACTAACTTCTTTTTCTGGCACGAACCGCACATTTTCACGTATTGTTGAAAGTCTTCCTTTACACCCTTCCAATAGTACCGTTCTCTAACCCTTTCCAACGATCCAAGAAGACCCTTATGGCCTCTCAGCCTCTCAGCCTCTCAGCCGCTTTAATTTTCCTTGAACTGACAAGTTTCCCAAACTGGCACTGTCCTTACCCACAGGAAAATTTTTTGGTAACTTTTTTTTAAAATACCTTGGTAGCCCGCTTTCCCAAGATCCTTTTCATCCTCGCTGACGTTCTCACTAATATCCGAGTCTCTCCAGGAATGAATACCACTTGTTTCAGCATTCTCATCAACGTGGATTCTCAGGGCGCGTAAGGACGTTCACTTTCCCTGCACCCTAATCGTCCACCTTAGAGGCATCTAAATCAATATCCTCATCGTTACCTCGCTCAGATTCCTCAACAGGATTTCTCGACCATGCATCTGCATTGGAATTCACTCGCCCTAGCTTATGAATGACTTCAAATTCATACTCTCGTAATTTCATTTTTCATCTTGCCAACTTGGAACCTAAAGTAGGGTCATTTAACTTATGCAACCATACTAAAGGGCGATGATCGGTAACCGAAATAAATTTTCTCCCATAAATATAGGGTCGAAATTGAACAACAGCAAAAATTACAGCAAGTAATTCTTTTTCAGTGACATTGTACCTTAATTGGGCCCCCTGCAACGCACGCGAGGCATATGCGATCGGCAGATCTTTGCCCACTGGACCTTGGCTCAGATCAGACCCCATGGCGTAATCGGAAGCATCAACAGTCACCACAAACGGCCTACTAAAATCAGGACACTGCAGCAAGGGTTCAGAACAAAGAATACATTTCAATCCTTCAAAATCCCTTCAGATGACTGAACTATACCCGAGTTAAGCAATTCGCCCGTCTGTCTCCAAATCTCCTCCTTGTGAATATGTGGATATCAATATTGTTTTGTGTGGACAGGGTTCTCGTCGGTTGTAACTATTTCATGGCTAGTTACATTTGTCGCTCCTATTTTATCTTCTGGCAAATCAAATTGATACCAGAATTCGAAAAGCAAGGGCAAGAGGCCTTCTTTTTCTTCTTCGTTCAAATATTCTAGACCTAAAGTTTTGTGGATTCCAACAAGTCTCTTAGCTTATTTTATTGTTTCTCTTTCGAATTAAGACCCTCAGTCTCCCGCGTTGACGGAGGAAGAGAGTCATATTCCTCCAACTCTACTGAAGGTAAGGTTCAATTTACAGTTCTATTCGTAGTATTGATCATACAAATTTTTGATGTCCCCTTGTCGTTCGTAGCTACGTATTCGCCTATATAAATTCTAGGACCACAAAAAATTTTAGGAATATAACCTTCCCTCAAGATTGTATCCTCCAGAATTACCTACACTAACGCCCTGGTTCTGGCTGGTAATTTAAGCGAAGCATGAGACAATAGCGGAAAATCTTGATCGCCAAGATGAAGGCAATCATCGATAAAATTTAGGACAGCATGATGCTGCCTCAAGGAGTGTATATCTAGTACTGTATCCTGTTTAATTTGTAAAGATTTTATAACAGCCTGAAAGGGGGTTTCCAAGCCCTTAGTGGTTGGTTTCGCCTCGCCTAATGTAGGGACCATTTCCGCAGCTATTCCGATTAAATCAAAAATCCTCTTACGATTCATCCGCACCCGTGGATCTAATAAATTTTTTTCAATCAAATTAACACAGGATCCGGTATCCACTAACATTACGGCGTTCTCACCTAGCAGAGAGGAATTTTCTGGAGTAATTATTGGCACGCAATCTATTTCGTCATAGGTTTTGAGTCGGAGGACGAATCGGTTGGACCCGAACTTTGTTTCAGGATCGCCAAGCCACCGTTTCGACGTTTCCGTTTCGAGTTTAAATATTCTTCTCGTTTTCTTTTGCATTCACTTCGCTCTTCCTTACGTCTCTTTTTCACTCTACAATCATTATAGGTATAGTTATCCATATAGCAATAACCACACTCTTGACTCTTTCCATCTGTAATGTTACCATTACTATTATTGTTTTGCGGACAAAAACGCCTAATGTGCCCGTACTGTTTGCAATCATAACATTGTGTAGAAGCACGCATTGACCTACTTCTTCACCCTTACATCCTTCGGTTTTAACATACGCTATTCTTTCAGTTATGTTATACTTTTTTCATTACTTCCTCTCACTTTAGAAGTATTATTTTTTTAACCAGAATCATGGACGCGATTCCAACTTTTCCATTGGAGGTCGGCTTGATTGGCGAGTGCAATCGCAGTATCTAAGAAATTCATTTTCTTACCCCTAATTTGCGAGTATATATTCTTATCTAGACCTCTAAGGAAATTCCCTATAGTAGTGATTCTATAGGCTTCACATACAGGTATGCCTCGCGCTTTCTCGATAGGGGTATTTTCCATGACCTGAATAGTTGACTTATTTAAAATCTGGTTAACTCGCGCTCCATACTCAAGGATGGTTTCGCTTGTTTTTTTTATGTTTGCCAAGTCTTGTAACAATTGACCTACATCTTCTTGAGGGAAATAAATTTGCTCAAGGGTTTTCAAATTTTTTTTTAATTTAATACCGACGCGATCCTGAATGTAGACGCTAGCTTTGCCCGTTATTACAGTTTTAACTAGCATATTGAAGTAGGGCATTTCCAAGGGAGTGACCATTAAAATAGCGGCCTTTCAATGTTCAACGAAGGTTTTCACTGACTTGTTTCTTCCTTTAAAGGGAGGAAGTAGATCGCGCACTAGTTAAGAAATTTTCCCGAGATCTGGTGTTCCAGCTAAAGAGGAAACACCAAAAGGTAAATAAACTTGAACCGTCGTTCCTTGTTCTCTTGTACCGCCATTCCACACCCCAACCCCGGGTCCCGATCTCATAAATCCGCTACTGCTACCTGCACTTAACGCGGTTGCACTCCCCATTGCATCAAGCGGGCCTCCAATAGGAGGGTGAATTCCACCTGCTAAATCCTGAATACTAATTGCTTCCGTACTTCCATCAGTTAGGCGGCGACGGCCTCTTCCGGCCTTCTTACAACGTGTAAGAGGCATTTCAAAATTTTTCTAGACCTCAAGGTGTACAAAGAAAAAATTTTATGTTTTACGCTGGTATGTATATTAGGGTGGACCGAAAAAAAAATTTTTGAATTCTGATAATGGCTTTTACAGTAAGAATTCATTTATTTTGATGTAACAAATAATTTACAAAAACTTTTAGTGTGGAAAAGAATTGTGGTGATGAATGTAATTACGTAGAATATAAATTTTATTTGAAAATCGAAGTTTCGAAGATAATCAAAAATGGCTTTTATTTTCCAGATTAGCTTCAGTGGCGATTTCTGTAGCTTTATCCAAGCTAGATTTTTAATTGCATTTCCTTATATTCCTGACATCTTTCTAATCCTTTATCTCCCGGTGTTTTCTTTATTACCTGCATTATTATTGTATTCAAAATTTCATTTACCCGAGTACCATATTCAGCTATTTCCTCATTTTTTCCGAGTAATAGTAGCCAATACCTGCATTAATTGACTCGTATCTAGTTTTGGCGCAAGATGGGTTTCTAATACTCACATTGATTCTTCGAAATCAATTTCAACCCTATCCTGAATGTACCTCCTAGCCTGAACAATTATCTCTGTACGAAATAAAATAATTAGATAACTCATTTCTCCTAGCTCAACGCTCGTTGCTGCTGCCCTACAATGTTCTATGAACATTACCACAGACATGTTACTTCCATCGAATTGGGGTATGAATGTCACGGACCAATTCAAGCGCTTTAACTGATTTTTTTGAGTAAAGCAACTATTTTTATCAATGATAATTAGCATATCGGTTTCACTTCCTGAAAATAATTCCTCTCTAATGGTAATTCCACTTCTTACATCGCCTGAACTATTCCCGAATTCTGAGTCCCGTTTGGTGGAGATTGTGGTCCTGTTGGGCCACCATTTCCACCCCCTACATTTTCCTTGGTACCCCTAGTTGATGACTCATATGAACGAGAATCACTTCCCGATCTCTTCGCACCTGAATTAGCTATTTCTGTATCACTCATTTGTACAATTCTAGCTAAATATCGCTGAAATCAATATAAGAAGTCTATCGAAACAATAAATTTAGAAATTTCAAACGCAAAAGTATGTGAGAGTTCGAAATTTGAGTGCGTGACCTACCTTGATTCGTTGAACAATTTCAAATGCGTTCCAATACAATTTTATTCCATCCAAGCCGCTGTTTGATAAATTCTTTTGGTAGCAAGGCTCCATCCCGCTGAATTCGTTATCCTTGTAATTACAGGTAGTCCTTGACAGATCCTCTATCCAAGTGTCTTGTTACGTTTTCCTTTTATTTTGATTTCCTTTTTGTTTCCTTTTAATCTCTGGTCCTCAGTATTTTCGTTAGGTTATCCAAAAGAATATTATAATTCTTCTTCTTTTTTAATTGACCTGATGGTAACGGAGGAAATCAATTTCTGCTGCAGACTCTCGTTATCCACCTTGATCCCGTTTAGTAGAGGAAAAGCGCAGCAGTCAAAAAACCTCTACCAGGATCCTTCAGTTCCAATAATTATTTATTTATCCTGAACTGGTTTTGAATTTTTACAGTTTCTCTTAATTTTAAAGAATTTAAATTCTAATACTCAAAATTCATTTTTATCCTTGCTTATATTGTAACTAGAGTCCCCTCCAAAAGCATATTTCCTGCAATATTGCGGATATTACAGGAAATATGAATGCAATATTGAGGAAATATTCGGTGTTACTAGAGGAGACTTGTGAATTCAGAAATAAATAACTTCGCAAATTTAATAAATTTATTTATTCATTTATTTATAAAGGGCAGAGACTTGTTAATTTCTCAATAAATAATTTCACAAGATTGGTAAATTGATTTATTTTTAAAGGAAAATGAATTGTGAAGTTAGCAATAAATAGTTTGACAACTTAGGGAATTTATTTCCATATAAAAAATGGACTCGTGAATTTGGAAATAAATAATATCGCAAAGTTGGTAAATTCATTTATTTATTCGTTCATAAGGAACAAAGACATGTGTATTTATAAATAAATAATTTCACAAGGTTGATAAATTTATTTAGTTATAAAGGAAAGTGACTTGTGAAGTTAGTAATAAATAATTGTCTAAACTTAGTAAAAGGCGTAGCAGGATAAGCATGTATAAGCTGGCCCCGGCCGAATCTGTTCGACATTTTCACCCTGAGTTGGTACTAATATAAAGTTCAATTCCCCGGAAGATTATATCTGACAAATCATTTTTATGGGAGTTATGGGGGTGAGTGGAAAAATCGAAAAACATATTTTTCTTGAAAACGGCTGCACCGATTTCGATGGGGAAAAAAATGCTATGGGTCCCAATGGAGATATGTCTCCAAAAAATTATAGGACATTTCAGACGAAAAGAAAAGGTAAAAAAAAAATTTGAAAATTTTTTCAATTTTTTTAAAATGGAAAATGCTTGAGGCACAACCTCCGTTTTTTGCCTAAAAATATCTTGAATTATGTGGAAAAATATGCGAAAGTTTGAGATCATTCGGAGGGGCTGCCCATGGTTAAAAAAATCAAAAATCTCCAGCATACTATTCCGAAATAATTATATAGTACTTCAAAATATTCCAATGATAAGAGGGATATCCAGAAAGTAAGAGTACTCGATTTTTATAATTTGAAAAAGAATTTATTTTAAAAAAAATTACAGGGTTTTGTTCGTATATATGTCAACTATTTTTCCACGAAGTTGCCTTTCCGTTCTATGCAAGTAGTGAGCCGTGGCACAAGTTTTTGGATGCCCTCCTCGATGAAGTTTCCCGCCACCGCCTTTCCCCACTTCGGGACCTCTGTTTTCACCTCCTCTTCGGTGGAAAATTTTTTTCCACCCATGTAAGTCTTCAGGTAGGTGAACAGGTGGTAGTCTGAAGGCGCCAAGTCAGG
>JAUMHM010084610.1:0-12255 GCA_032362435.1 Melikaiella ostensackeni
GACTTTAAATATGAGGTGAAGATCCGGGCCAGATGTTGGCGTGTAGAAGTAAACTTCTTCCACCAGAAGTTCTTGATACCATCCGGTCCGGCCACGGAGAAGTTCTTCGTGCTCCTCAGTGGTTTCTTTACCTCTTCGGCAGTGATTGGTGGGCATTGTTCCTCGGGCGTTATGAGGTTGTTGCACAGATCCTTGAAACGCATCGTCTTTTAATGTCTTTAACCTTCTTAGTTTATTATATAAAAAAGTCAGAGTAATTTCAGCTATTATAACAGTTGTATGACTTTCCCCTTTTTAAATCTTTCAAAACTGTAAATTTAAAAATTTTGAATCTTACTTGTTGATCAGCTTTCAGCTTGAAAAGTTCAATATATTATTTCAAACTGTAATCGTTTGATATTAAACGACTTCGAATTTAAAGCATGTATCGAAAAATTTGAAATTGTTTGATTTCATTTTTAAATCCTTCAAAATTGTATCATTTGAAAATAATTATATTTTATAGTTAAAAAAATTAAAACCAATTCTTAGTTAAGTAATTAATTTGAACAATAAATATCCAAAAGTTTATAGTTTTAAATTTACATCACATAATGCAATATTTTAGGCTTTCAATATTTGAAACTAAAAGCATGAATTGATAAATTTTCTAATAATCATTTTTGTCGAAAGCCAATAGTTGTGCAATTTCCAATTTTGAATTTAAACATCCAAAATTGTAGAGTTTTCGAATTTAAATTCATATACGCTATAACATAGGCCATATAGCCTTTAAAATTTTTAATTCACAGCTTTAGAAACGAAAAAATTTTCATTTCTTTTTTCAAAATTAGGAGTTTTGTATTTAGGATAATGAAAATTTGGAAGATCCAAAATTAAACTTCGAAAATCGTACGCACAAAATGGGAACGTTTAAAGGTGAATATTTTTCAATTAGATATCTTCAAAACTGAAAACTTCAATTTCAAATCTGCAAAACTGAAATAATGTTTTAAATTTGCAACACAATATCAAAATTAAAACTGTCAGAATGTAACATTTAAAATTATATAATACTGATACATATTAGGGCGGCACTTAAAAATTGGAAGTACAGTTTTCCAAAACGGTACCCTTCCAATTTTTTCCTCTTAGTGACAGAAGCTCACTAGAATTTTTTGAAATAAAAAAAAAGTTTAAGTGGTGTCGGAAAGATGAATTTTTTATTCTTAAGCGACACCCTAATAAAAATTTAAAATTCAACTATTACACTATATAATTACCTTAAATTGAAATTCTACATAATTGAAAAATTTCAAAAAAAGTATCAAAAACTGCATATTTTAAAAGTATTTTTCTAATTTTTCAAGCCCTTTTCGAGAATAACTGCACTCCAATTTTATTTGCAAACATATCAGTAATGATTATTGGATCTCCGTTCTGATTGCTGGACCTCTGATTTCCATTTATCTCCGTGAAATGCGGGATTAAATAAGTCAGAAAGTTGTGCGTGTACCGGGCCTCAAAATTTCTCTCGGCAGCCCTAATTACAGAAGTTTACTTCTTCAATCTCGCATTTTCGCTTGCATATTTTACTTTTATCCAAAAATGATAGGGCATCCCCCAGTCCGTAAACCTAAATGCCCCTTCCGTGCTCTAAAAAACTTCAATTTGCTTTTTGTCTTCAAAAACCGGCACTCTGAAACGATGTGTAGATTTGAGCGGATCTACAGATTTTGACAGTTTTTGGTGTTCCGCTCAATCAGCCTTAATCAGAATTAAAATTAAATATATTTTAAATTTAAAAATAGTTCAGAACTCTGTATTTTATCCTTGAAATGGAATGAAGAATTAGATATTTGAAAATCGTAAGCGAATGTTAATTTTTTTTTGTTCAGTTATACTCTCACTTTTAAACGCAGATTATTTTCACTTAACTTTTCATTTCAGAGTGACAATGAAGAAGACGATTTCTTCATGGATGTAGTCGACAATAATGATTCGTATATCAATCTCGAAGAAGAAAGCACTCTAAACAAGGAATACATTACTGCAGAAAAGAAATATTCAACACTTGAAGATTTGATGGTCGGAAGTGGTTTTAGCAAATGACCAACAGTACGCGCAACAAAAACGATTGAAAAAATAATAATTATGATTGTTAGGTATACTATTGTTAATACTTTGTCATTCACTGCTACATTTCAGTTATTTTCTGTTATTAATTGCATATTTGAGACTGACATTTTACTGAACACGAAGAATTTTATTGACAAATTATTTTATCCTAAATAATAGGCGCATTTTCATGCGATTTGTATTGAATGTCACGGATATGCAGGCATGTTCGAACCTCGCAAAGATCGTGATGTAACATGCAAAGCATGCACCCATAAAGCTAATGTTAAGGAATACGATAGCGTTGTCTGTAGTTGACATACTTTGTGTGTATTGATCCGAATTTTGAAGGAAAAATCTAATGCTGTCTACATCAAAATTAATACAGTAGCACTCTATTTATCTAGATATTTAAAATATAAGCTTCAATAAATTAATATATAATTATATTTTGCACACGTTGTGCCATACATATCACGCACTAATTTGAATTGTTACTTCATAAGTAATTATTGTACTTACCATTTTTTCATTTGGCAAGTGTTGAATATGCCACAATTATGACGATTTACGAAAGATTTTTTAAAAACTTGAAACAAAATTTCTATTAGGATCCTATTAGGATCCAGTCCTAAAATCTGACAATGGTTCTGGCATCGTTTCCGACGCCGGATCCGGCGCGGGTTCCGACTACGGTTTCAATTGCGGTTCCGACGCCAGATCCTATTAGGATATGACACCAAATCCTAATAGGATACGACGTCGAATCCGACTCAGGTTTTTCCATTAGGGTATTGATTTTGGATTATGTAACAACGTCTGTACACATGGGTCAAAATTTGGGTCTCAAAGAAATATATTCAAAATTCTTGAGTCAGGGTAACGCAATCAGACTTATTTATTTGGCTCAAAATTTGGGGTTCGGCAAAATACAATCATAAATTATTATTTTTCTATTACTTATCTGATTTTTCTCAAAACAATATTTTCTGTACAATATTTCATGAACCATATCTTAGGAATTACTCCATGACCACGTGTTTCGTTAAAAATTCTCAAAAGTTTTATTTTATTTCTGACAATACTCAAATCACTCACTTTCTTTGTGAAATCAAAAGACTCAACTCAGGATTCTCAAAATTTCTCAACTCAAAAGGACTCACTTTCTTCGTGAATTCTTCAATGAAAGACGCAAGAAGGCTAAACTCAAATTCGTAACGCTAATTGTAAAACTTGAAAACGTGTCTGGATGTTTTGCTAATTCAATAGAAGCAAAAAGACCTACTGGCTGATACTGGCTGAAATTGGGATCCAGGGTAAGATTTATGGGACAGAAAAAAAAAGAGTTCAACGTACTTGGATATCATACCATGCTTTAAACAAGTAACCCAAATTTGAAAAATAAATCGCCCAATAAATGTTTCCTGGGCTATTTCCTAAAGTTTTGTCGCCGCCAGGTAACAATGAGCTCATTAAAATCGCTCAATTTACGATAAATCACCCGATTTCGTAACCCTTCGTCGTCCTCGAATATCGGTCGGCCACACGCGCATGACTTTATTGCTTGCGCATGGCCAAAAGTTGGGTTTGCGACTGAAAAGCAAGCTGATACCTCGTGCCTGCATTTAATGTTCTTGGAAGTTAATTGATGATTTTATTGATTTATTTATTTCGAATATACGGGCAGCACCCTTTAGTAACGATAATTGATGAAGTACAAAGAGACTTACAAACGAGTGTTGCTCCCTCTTGGCCACATTGCTGTCTTTGTAGTAAACAATTTTACGAAGCGTTTTAAAGCGTGTCGCAGAGGTGTTGAAATAGTCAAGCTCGTCGCTGAAAGAGTTCGCCTCTTTACCTATTCTTGTTTGAGGTTTGAGGTTTGAACCATCCGTATTGTTGTTCAGAATAATGTACAAAAAGCACAAGTTGGCAAATAAAACGCTGGACGTGATTTCAGGGACGTTAAAAGCGCTCTTCTGCCGCTGTAATCATGATCGAGTCCATTCATGGCCGTGCCCAATTGTCTATCATCATAGCATAAAAAACGACTTTTTACCCGCTCAATTCCAATTTTCTAACTTAATATAGTGGCGTCTAAATTACAGGGGTATACTCAAAGTGTGGTTTTACCAATAAAAAATGTAGCACCCTTCAGAATGAGCGGGTTATTGAAATCAGAGGCATTCTTCGTGATGAAGCCAATCATTATGAAGGCTTTATTGATCGCGTGTGTTCCCTGATCATTGAGTGTTAGCAATTCATCCAAGTAGAGTCTGAGGTGCCGCTCCCTGACTAGCCTCTGCAGTTCGGTCCCACCAAGCATGTATTGGTATCTTATGAGCAGTTTTCTTTTTCTGGAGAAGGATATGATCAAGCGTTTCTTGACATTGAGCTGCATCCAGTTCAGAATACACTATCTCTGAAGACGATCAAGTCACTCAGATAGCTCAGTAACCACGCAAGTATATTCTCAGAGATACCCAGTGCCTCTAGCTTAGCCCCGAGGATAGCGTGTTCTACCTCTCAAATGCTTTCAAGAAGTCTGTATAGATAGCGTTGACCTATGCACCCGATTTTAAAGATTTCGTAAAGTAGTGAGTGGATGTATAGACTTTGATTGAAGTTGATCTCCCCCTCCTGAAACAGTGCTCCTCATCGATAATTATGTTTGCGGGCGCTAGATACATTCTATTGGTTATAATGTTTTCTGATACTTTCGGGATCAAACTAAGTAGAGTGATTGGCCCGTAGTTTGATACATCATTTCGACTACCGTGGAAAGTGACCTTTGCCGACCGACTTATCAAACGATAGGTGCAACAGAACGGTACATGAGAAGCAGCATGATGCAAGAAGTGCGGGAGGTACGCTGTCCTGCCCTACGTCTGTATTCGTGTCTAGATTCATTATGTTTTGTTCAATCTCATCCTCAGTGATATGCACGTCGGAGAAATCGAATGTGCCTGCTAAAGCAAAGTGCACGTCATGGGTGGTTAGGGTAGTATACACCGATTTGAAGAATTTATCAAAAAGCTTGGAAATACCTTCGCTTGTATCAGCGCTATCGTCACCCATTTCTTTTTTATGAGTTATTAATTGTTTGAGTTCGCTGTTGAATGAAGAATTTATCGAAAACTTGAAAATACCTTCGCTAGTATCGGCGCTATCGTCACCCATTTCTTCTTATCAGCTCTCAATTGTTTGAGTTTGTTGTTGAATCATAGCGGACAAGTACATGTCTTCACAATTTTCATACCTGTAGACACGAAGTAATCAAAGGCGACTTATAGGTACGCATACAACGTCTTAGATGCGTTGTCAGCTATTGTGCCTTTAAACAAATATTCCCAGTCCACATCCCTAATGTATGTATTAATTGCAACTACACTCCAATATGGTGCACCTTAGGGTGGTCTAAAATCATACCTGTTAAATTTTTTTTCAAATAGAGGGCATGCCGTCCCCCTTCCATTTTTCGAGGTTCCTGGAAAAAAAATCATTCAAGACGTGCCGCAAAGGCTCGGAAAATCCCATAAGATTAACATGGGAAAATTTTTGTTTTCGGGAAAAAAAGATTCACGTTTCTGTGTTTAAACTTAACTTGCAGTAGATTATCAGAATTTCTTGGGGAGCCTCCAACGAGTAATTAACGCTAAATTACTTTGAATTTTGACGCCCTCTTATGGAGTCCCAAAAATGCCCCAAAAAACTGAAATTGACAATTTTGCGCAAAATTGAGATATATGAGCTCTGTTTTTCCCTTTTTGCCATAAATGATATTTTTTGTTAAGTGGAATGTTTTTAAGCATTTTTTAGCCAATTTACCGTTGTTTAAACAATCTCCATTTGTTAAAATAATTTTGTTTTTCTACTAACTCATTGAAAGGTACTTTTTCACGTTTAATTGGACAATTAGTCATTGCCAGGAAGACTGATCTTTGTTTCAAGCATTTACCAATTGTACAAACAATTAATTATTATTTACTTGTAACTTTTTCCTAAGAAGAGGTAAAAAACTAGTATTTTTTCTTAATTTCATTAAGTTTGTTGCTTATTATTAAATATCTACGTCATCATACACAATTCAGATATTACTACCCAATTCTCTAACAAATTAGTAATTGTGTGAATAATTTTTTTTAAAACAATTCAGTTTTGAAATAAATATCTGAAATTCATAATTTTCTTTATTTTTGATTAAATGTAAAAAATGTATCTTTCAAACAAAAAAAAACAGAGTTCGTAGGGGACATTCTTTCGCAAAATTGTCAATTTCAGTTTTTTTGGGGGGAATTTTAGGGGCCCATAAGGGGATATGGGGGGCATTGAAATTGAAAGCATCTTAGCGGAAATCATTCGTTGATAACTCCCTGACAAATTCTGGTAATCTCCCGCAAGCTAAGTTTAAACCCAGAAACGTGAATCTCATTCTTCAGAATAAAAACATCTGCCTATATTAATCTTACAGGATTTTCCGGGCCATTGCGGCACGTCTTATCATTAACCGATTTGGCTCAAACTTGGAGGGAATTTTTTTTCTAAGAATCTCATAAAATTAGATGGGAGGGAGGTGGCATGGCCTCCATTCGAAAGTCAATTTTTCGTATCACCTTCGTGCACATATCCATGTATTTGTCAATGCTCGCGTTTAGTCGAATGTAAAATGCTCCTATTATATGGATAAGCGAACCGAATGATATTTTCACGAAGACATGATCTACTGAGTCAACATTCGTGGGGATCCGAACACATCGTAAGCACTGTGCAACAGCTACCCTAGAAATTATGTTTTGGGGTTGCCTCCTAAGTATTTTTACCGAATATAAAAAAAAAATCGTAAGGATCACATTTAAAAGAATTTGAGCTATAGAAAGCCAAAACCGCGCAACTCCATTTCTCAGCGAAATTGAGTTTCATGTAGAAAACACTTTTTATGCTTTTGTACACGTATTTAATTGAAAAAAATGAAGGTTTAACAATTTTTTACCCATAATTTAATTAAACAAAAGTACTGAAATATTTAAAAAATTTGATTTTTCAAATTTACAAAATTAGGTATGGAAAGTATTCAATTATTTTTCCAAATCCAACCTCAGTATAGCCTTTCAAAAATGTGTCTCTGATATTGAATACTTAAAGTAAACTTGAAGTATTATGTATATCTATAAAAATGTTTCGTTTTTTCTGCCAATTAATTGTTGTTCGATTCTGAAAAATATAAAAATATTTCACATCATTTCTTTACGATTTGTTTTATTCTTCTTCATTATAATGTTATGAAATGCTAAACAGTTATAATTCTATCGAAATTTCCACTAATTTATAAAATGCGTACGTAGCGCCATATAATTTTTGACATAGTGGTCCTTTAACTAACCACCCAAACTACACCAAAAAAATTATATCAATCTGTTGTAAATTATTTCCCTGAAAAGGTTTTTTGTCTCTCCTGTAAATTTAGGTTCAATGGAGTTAGAAGGATTTAGTTTTCCGTAGCTCATTTGTTGTTTTTTAATCAATTTGTGTAATTTCATTTGAAAAGAACAAGTAAAAAGTAATGTTTCCTCTGCTAAAAACCTTTAATTTTGCGTCCCAAAAATGTTCGTATGGGATTAATATTGATTGATTTCCACTCACTTTTATTTTTTGAAAAACATGTCAGACATCAGTTTTCTTTTTAATTCTACGTTTCTGGTACATTTCACGCAAATGTTCTAAGGAGCAAAAAAAAATCTCACAAATTTCCAAGTGTTAAATCTTTTTGTTTTCGCATAATATCTTGTCCCCTGTACATTTACAAGAAATTTGTGTGAAAATGAATTTTAAATTATTTTCAAAACCAAGAACAAAATTAATTCTAGCTCCTATAGAACGGAAGGTATAGTTTATCATAGTAGGCTGCTTTTTTTGTTTTTCTTACAAATTAAATAATCGAATTAATTTAATAGTCTTTATGTGTACGTACTTTTGAAAATGTTGTAAAAAGTTCACATGTGTACGTCCATATTGAAACAGATCACTTTATCGTTTGCCGATAAGGGTCAACTTTAAACTGAATTCTGCCTGAAGTTGAATCTTATTGATGAGCGACAAAGTGGGCTGTTTTGATATAGACGTATACATATAGTAACATTCTGGTCTCACTTCCTGTCCATATCAATAAGGACCTCTAGTTTATGCGAAGCGCATGTTCGCATATTTATCAAAATTCAGTATAACTGAGAGCTTTCATGTTTTATGAAGTTTCCATGCAAAATAAACCCAATTTAACGTCTCACCAAAACGCATAATTTTATTTTCGTTGCATAATGCATGATTTCATATTTTCTGCAATATTCATGTAATAATTAGAAGAAAATTTTGTTTCTTCTTGCATATCAACATTTGAAAATAAAAATAAAAAACAAGATGTTAGATCTCTTTTGGATAATTTTTTAAATCAAATTTAAACAACAAAAAGTTCGCGTCTTGAACTTTGCGCACTTTTTCCATTTAGGCTAGGTATGTAGATTTAAGAAGGTGCTCTTGTTCCTTGTGTTGATATTCGGAAACGGAACTTTGTGAAATACAATGAAAAGGTACGAAAAGTGTAGTTTTCTGAAAGTGCTTTATAATTGGTGTTTCAAATCTTTTTAACGCTGCGAATTCGGATGGGACTGTTGACAAATTGTGATGTTTCTGGTTTTTCCAGTGGAGACAAGTTTTGTAAACAGAGATTATGTTATAACCTGATTTTCTTTGTGCACGTAAAAAATATTTTAAAAACCTACGGTTTCTGATCTAGCCCAAGAATATGAAAAAAGGGCTTGAATGTTTCCGATCTACCAAAACAGATTATGATGTGTAAATATTGCAACTCTACAGTGCTCTGGGAGAGAATATGTGTCGTAGACAGCCATTGTAGTTCTAGCTCACATATAGAAAAGAAAAATGTGCTTGCTCTGGAAGTTAAAAGGAAACAAATTTCCATGGGTAACTCTCTTGAAGAAACAAAGAAATTAAAATCTGAACGAGACGAATTTATTATGTCTACTGTGCAAGCTTTCATGAAGGCTAACATTCCACTGAAAATATTAGGTGACTCTAAGATTAAAGAATGTACTAGGTAAGACGTCATTTTTATACATGTTTTGTTTAATTTGATCAAAAAAATAAAGAAAAAAAATATATTACAAAAACTCGCAGAAACTATTAAAAGGTTATTTAAAGTGGAACTGAAATTATTTTAAAGTACAAAATTTTACTTTATAAGTCACGTTATTTAATTAAATAACTTCTTATTTCACGCTCCATTAGAATATTGCGTTGTTTTAAACTGCTAAAAGAAAAAAATTAATAAATTTTCATAGCAATTTCAAATTTGACGCTGACGAAACGACCGATAAGAAGGGTCAAGCCGTCTTCATAAACCTACTTCGAGTTCTTCCTAATGAACTCTGCGCAGAACCAAAACTGCTGGTAGCTGCAGTATCTATACTTAGCACAGTACTCCTCAACAGTCAGCACAGGCCATGCTTCGTGTAATTTACTATTATGAGTTACACTATTATACTCTATAATTTTCTACACTGATATTTAAATAACGCTCCCTGACATGTATATTTTTGAATTTGAAGAAATATAACTTACTGATTTTTTTCAGGCACTGATAAAGTATAATATAAAATATGAAAATTTGATTGGTATTGCATCTGATATTGCACCATATAGTACATGACCTCGTGTGTCAATAATCTAAAGGGAATACTAAATCTAGCACACGTACATATTCAATGCTGGTCTCACAAACTTCTGATTATGTCGACGATTACGCAGAAGATATAGTGGAATATATTCTAACTTTAAGTGATGTAAAAGGTTTTGAATATTCCAAATCGCTTACAGAAATTGATGTAAAAATAATCAAAGCAGAAGCATCTCCTGTAAAAAGAACATTGTACTGCTGTTAGTGACCTTCTGCTGCTCGTAGAAGGATCAACTTATATGGCTCACAATTTGTATCCAAAGATCAAGTAAGTGAAAGAGGCTTTTCCTATCATTAGAAATACGAAAAAGATCCGCACAGTTTTAGGAGAGAGAACCAAAAAGCTCTTAGTATATTTGCCTGACCAGAAGAACAGAATCTGGAAGATAGAATGAAAGGCGTAGCTAAATCAAGTTTAGATAAACTTGAGGAATCACTTACCAAGGATCCAGCCGAATTATTTTTCGAAGCAGCTGAAACTCTATTCCACGCAGTTGCAATGATGAAATGATGACTAACAACGATCGTTCTGTGGCTGAAGCCGTAAATGATACCATTTTACTCAGAACCTTACCTGTATCCGAAATTTATATTCTATATGGCGTATTCCAAGAAACTGTGAAAATAACTCTGGAAAAGGAACCTAAACCCCAAGAAGATATCATTCCGAAAATTCTCACTGGAATGATGGCTTCCTATTCTGAATTCGCAGTAAAGTATCTTTAAATTATATTTTTTTCAGTGTCAAATATAGATGCTCAGCGTGCCTTTTCCGCCTACTCTGACATTGTTTCCCCTAAACGGTGCAATTTACTTGCTGTAAATGCGGAGGGCATGATGAGTCTATACTTTGGAGACGATCCTGAATAAATTATGTTTAATTTAGTCTACTTTCCATAATATCTGATTATCACATATCTTCGATGACTGATTCATATAATAACGTTGATCTCACTAATAATTTATATTTAATTTTCTTAAATGCCCATAATTTTTTTAATCATGGAAAAATGTAATAATAATAAGTTTTTCGTCGCATAATCGAGGAATTTCCAACGTCACAAAATAATGTCCCTATTAATCACATAAGAATTTTTTTTTGGACGTGTAATTAGAGGTTTTTGGCAGGGAACACTGTACTTATTACTTGTTCTTTTCGGAAAAAATCACATAAATTGATTTAAAAAAAAAGCATATCGAGTTCTTTTAAAAGGGGGCCTAACGATTTTTTTTCATATTCGGTAAAAATACGCAGGAAGCAATCCAAAAATATAATTCCTAGGCTACAAACTTTAGTCTGCTCTTTTAAATTAATTTACTGTCATCCTGCTTGAAATTTCCTCAGCGTCCTGTTCAGCGTGTCCAATCCTCAAGATGGCGTCATCAATCCTGAATGTAAGGCTGTCATATTTTATGACAAGCGAGTCCAACGATGTTCGGCATTGGGACACCTTTGTTGAGTTGAGGTCGAATGCTTGCGAAAGCACTATTAATGATGCATCCGACTTCCATGGCCAGGTTGTCTACCTGACTGAGAAACCGGAAATTTAACATAGTGACCGGAATTTTTTTTCTCGATTGTGTACAGGTCTGGCGCTGCCCATCTTTTGCATGTATGGAGTTTGGCTTTTATGGGGGGGCGGGGTAGAAAAATCTACTTTTTTGGCTACTTAAATTAAAGAGAAGTTTCTCCTTCATACATCATTTCTAGAGATAAATTCGTTTATCACTTTGCTTACATCTACGTTATCCAAAAAACTTGGTGGATATGTAATGTCACCACATTATTTAGTCGCTTTTAGCCCAGCATAGTTAACATTAAATAAATTTTCAGACGCCTTAAAGCAGAGAATGAGAACGTTCGTTTCTACAAGAGCTAGTCGGAATAGTGAGGAACATTTTAATGAGCTTTTTGTACTATCTATCTCATCGAAACAAGAGCCTTCCTTACCGATCATGAAGTTTTTAGAAGATTTCAAAAATTCCCTACGTTTCAGATGTGAATCGGAAATTCATGGAGCTCAAGACATGATCAAATGTATTTCGAAAAATAGTTTCCTCTAGTAGCTCTCAGAGGTTGAAACCATATGTGAACTGGCTTCCGTTTCAAACGATTGAGTATTCATAGTTTTTACATTTCGAATTTGTCACTAATAAAGAATTCTTTAGATGTGAGATGATATTCTTCAGACAAAAAAAAAGACCTCGATGATGTTAATAAAATCCTTTATTAGAAGAAGTTCTATTACGATGTTTGGAGAGTCAACATGCTCTCCTTATCAGGAACATTAATCAAATTAGTCAATTTTATATGTCCATTGTACAAAGAGTTATTATTATTATAAATTATATCTCAGACTTAAGATGGTTACAGCCCAATATGTCGAAGGCACTTTTTTTGAGTTGGATAT
>JAUMHM010084611.1:0-12255 GCA_032362435.1 Melikaiella ostensackeni
AGTAGGCAAAAACCCACTAGTGTGGAAAAGTGATCACGTGAGCGTTGAGAAAAGTACTTTTCTCAACGCTCACGTGATCACAAATGAAAGAATTCAGAAACTCAGCAATTTCCTGTTGAATGGACGGAAGGGCAACATTAGGAAGTCACGTACTTTGTTATTATAGATTGTCGGGAATGTTCGAATATCAAGAAAAATTAAAAAAGGATTGGAGAAGGAGAATCTTTCTTCGGATTATTTTTTCAATGCTTCGAATTATTGTATCAAAATTTGAACAATTTATTATTCTTCTGCTGAAGGTATTTTTGCAGAGCCGGATTTCTTCTCGACTTAACAATTTTCACGGTTCAGTTAAAATGACTTCAAAACAAAGTTGCGAAGACCAAGGAAGATTTCATTGATTTTGTGTCGAGGATGTCTTCCAACTAATTTCCGATAAAAAACAAAGTCTTCGTTTGGGCCGCTTTTTGATATATCAATTTTTAATTTAAAAAATCGAAATTTTGCCGTTTTTCTCGAAAATGAAGTGAGATATGAAAAGAAGTCAAGAGAGAAAAATTATTCCGCAGGAAAATTGCTATAAAAATAATTCCATACTATTTTTCAAACTCACTTCGTTTTTTTCTGAGGTTCATTTTTCGATTTTGAGAGGTAAAAATTGTTGTTCGCCGTTTCATACGAGAGATTGTTGTTGATTTCTGTCTATGATTATAGAAAGGTTTTTATGGAAATGTTCAATTATTTCTGATTTTAAATATTTCCAATTATCCAATTATCAATTGATCAGTTAATTATGGATTTTATGATCAGAGTTTTTTATAAAATCGGAGATTATTATACGTTTCGCTGAAAACCTTTTTTCAATCATAGAGCGATATAAACAATAAGATTTTTTTAGGAGGATGGACTATACTTTGGTTATTTAAATCATAATTTATCTGTTCTTATTTTATTCCTGTCGTATAAAACTTAAAAATTATTTTTTACCTCTTAAAATTGAATAATCAATTTTTAAAAAAAAAAAAAAAAAAAAAAAAAAGAACAAGTGAGATTAACAAATAGTAGGAAGGCATTTTTAAAGGCATTCTTTTCAGGAACAATTCTGTTCTCTTGATTTTTTTCATATCTCTCTTCGTTTCGAGAAAGACTGGAAGTATCGATTTTTTGAAATTACGAATGGATTTTTTCAAAAACGGCTCTGGCAAAGATTTTGTTTTCCATCGGTGAATAGTTGCAAGACATTTCAGAGACACAAACAAGGAAAACATTCTTGGTGTTCGAATTTTTAGTTTGAAGTCATTTGAACCGAACCGTGTTTATTGTTTATTTTTTGAAAACAGATCATAAATAGTTTTAAGTTTGCAATTTTACATAAATTCCTATAGAAACTGAAATATGTTGTTCATTAATACTTTTACCTTCGCTGGAATCTTGGATCTGAAGAGTCAGTTCTGGGACTTTTCCACTTTCTAGTATGCCATCTTTAAAAATAAAGTACTTAAAGGTGAAGAAGTAAGTCTTTAATAATAATTATTTTTAGAATGAGGAAGTTGGTTTGAAAAATAAAATTTGTTTGTTAAAATATCTTTTTATCAGTATTTCATCAAAAGATTCACTTTTCGCTATGCTAAGATAATTCCTCATCAAGTTTTTAATGAGAAACTGGTTCCAAGAATCAAAGAAACAATGTTGTTTCTCTTTCTTGTCAAAGAGTGGGAGAAAAGTGCATAGATATAGTTTATACTCGTAGATGGCCTCAGGGTCGAAGGATTCAATCAAGGAGTAGGAAAGTAGGAGAAAAATATCAATGCTATTTGGAAAATTGCACAAATTTATTTTAAAGACATCTTTTATCAGAATTGCTTAAATTCGAATTTCAAGTTGGAACCACTCAAACTTAAATAGATTTAAGATTTGAATCGCGTATAAAAAAGTCTAAAAAATTGGATAACCAAATTTCTACCATAGGAATAATTGTTTCAAAAAAATAATTAAACTGAATTGATGAAGTCAATTTGGTTTACATGATAAAATGGACCAAATTTTGATTTATGGAAAGAAATGCTTTTCTGCTTTTTTCTTTCTCAATCAAATTATTACTGTTATTTTTATGAATAATGTATCTGAAAGTTTGGACACGAAAAAATACTTAGATGCCGTTCAAAATGTACCTGATTCATGTAATGATATTACATAGATTATAAGATTATTTATTAATTCGAAAGTAGTTTTCAGAAGGAAATATTTAAAAGTGAATAGAGCCACGATGGCTCAGGTGGTAGTGCGTCGGGCTTCCAAGAAGGACGTTCCGGGTTTCGATCACTGAATCGAGTACCAATGGAAATTTTCCATGTACTTCTATCGAGGCTTTGGTGGTTTGGAACCCACCTTGAACTGTAGTTCCCTCCAGAAGAGTGCAGTGACCTTTCAGGGAAGAGGCTCCATGTCGAGAGGCAAATTATTTGGAGGTCACTGGGCGATTTTGAGAGACTTGATAGTTTTAATTTGTTTGTAATTGTTCTGTAAGACTCTCAAAACCCATAAAAGTGAGGAGTTTGAATTAGTACATATTTATAATAACCGTTCCAAATCAATATATGCAACTAATTTGTGCTTCTCAGACTATTTAAAAGTGAAGAATATTCTATAGAAGCCCCATCAGGATATACATTTTTTCATTCTTATGAAAATTGACTTGAAGATCAAGTTTTTAGATAATAATCGTAAATTAATATAATTGCCCCCATAAATCAACCAAAACTCTCGATGTGAAATAATTTTTTTCCCTGAACTAGGACTCTTATTAAAAAATAAATTAGATTGATTCCCCTGCTTCTTAGAATACAATACACTACTAATTTAGAATTCGATGACGTAATTGCCGACAATATAAATTATAATGAGAAGTTCTGGATCGATTCTGAAGAAGCGTAGTCCTTCTCTCCTTGAAGAGGAAGAGAAGGTAACACAAGAGGAGGAGGCGAACTTGAGAGAGGGAGAGGACTAAGAAGAGCGACGATCTTAGAAGCTTCTCAACTGTCATGGCGGCTACACGTGACTTTGAATCAACTGCGATCAACTGCCGGCTTTATTCTGACCTCTCATAATCTCATAAGTAAAAAAAAAGTAAACTCAAAAATACATAATCCGAGTGATAGTGCCATTAAGTTTACTTAAATTCAGTGTGGAGAAGAGTGCAGCTTCAGTGCAAACGGTACAATAAGTTACTATTATTATTTTTTAATTAAGCCTTCTATTTGCAATCAGATTCTCATTTGATTTGAATAAATAAATAATCGATAAGTTTACAAACTGCATAAAAAGTTTTTATACGCTTTTTTATTAATGTTTAATTTGACCGTGGGAAACGAGGAAGACATCATTCTTTTCCGGATTGCGAAAGATTTTTCAGTGTCGACAATGATCGAGAAGATAAAGGCCTGAATTGTTAGGATGAGCAAACGCATCATTGTTCGCCAATAGCATCAGTTCGATGACTTTCGCGAGGATCAGAAGACGCCGAAGAAGACGAAGAAGATGAGCAATAATGTGGGAAGTTGATCTCGAGGAACTTCACCGTTATCGGTGACGATATTGACGAAAAGTTCTGAATCTGATTATTATTATTTTTTTAATATCAAGATACTATCATTCCTCAGTGTGATGATGAATTATCTCTTATCCGTGACATATTTTGCGATTTTTTCCGCGATACCGATATTAATTATATGGCTCTCATCTTTAATTGCACCCACATCAGGCATTGAACTCTGATATTTTTCACTCGGATTTCTCAAGTGCATCTTTGGATTTTGATTTTGGCTGCGAGCAGATTTTCTACATTAAGCCTTAGCAGGTACGATTCGCGAAACAAATTTAAAAAATACATGTGCTCATCGAAGCTCAATTAAGAGATAAATTATTTCTAATCGATGCTGTACACCTTGAAACATAAAATCCAATGCGTGAGAAATGGTGCCAAGCAATGCAAATTTCTTTTCTCTTCAGACCATAATTTAATAATTTGTCATCGATTAATCATGTTTTATTAATGGTAATTTCTATCATTTTTAAAAATACGAAACGTCTTCGTCCTCGATAAATTCTCTTGATTTTTAGAAACTTCGGATCGTTTTACGGTGAGCCTCAAACAAATTAAACCTTAAAGTCCTTGCACTCGTCGGTTTTCTGTAGAATATAACTTGTGGATGATGTGCAACTATTTTGAGCACAAAATTAAAATTATCTCTGAGGTCCTTTTTTTAAAAAACTTAAAAAGGGAGTAAAAAGTTATGATAAAAGAATTTCTTCAAATGAACACCTGTTTCTATGGAGGTGTAAGTATTGCCCATAGCGCCTTAGGAAAATGTTAATTGAACCTTCTTGCACTCGGAGTTTTTTGTACTCTCTAATTGTATGATAGCTCTAGAGTATTTCACGTACAAAATCAAAAAAATCTGTGGAGTCCTTTTCACATGAATCACTTTTTTGGATTTTTCTTCGAACTTTCAAGTTCTGCGTTCCGGGTGTCATTAGTCGTTAGAAAGTGAGTGAAAAAGTAGAGCAAACGTCCAGATCAAAAAAATATATTAACATAGAACTTTTTTGTTCAGAAATAATGGAAGAACATTTTTTTAAATTAACAAACATCTCTAGGGCTATCAATTAATTAGAAATTGCAAATGAACTTCGAGTGCAAGAAGGTTTAACTAAGATGTTTCCTGAAAAGGCGTTGTGAACAATATTTATACATCCATAGAAAAACAGGTGTTAATTAAAAAAATTCTTTTATTATAATTGTTTACTCAATGTTTGAGGACTAATAACGCCCTTCTCGTAAAATTTACGAAAAAAATTTCATGTAAACAAAATGACGGTTTTCAAAAAAAGGACCCCAAAGATGATTTTGATTTTGCTAAAAATACTTACGCATCATCCATCAAACGTTGAAAAAGTTATAGATAAGATGTTAATTTGTTTGCCTACTCAGTGGGTGATCGAAAATTTCCTTATCTCATATTTTTCCGTCATTTATCGCCTGATTATTCAAAGCAAAAGATAAGGATTTCGCGATTAATTTTGCAAAGAGTCAAATCATGCAGATATTTTTGAAAACTGAAGGGAGCGTTGAACCGTAACAACCTAATCTACACTACATACATATATGTCCAAAGCTCGTATTTCGGACGTTGGATCTCATGATTTTGTGGTACTATCCTTTAAAACTTGTTGGTAAATTGAATAACAAAAAGAATTTTCTATATTCATTTTCGGCTGAGGATACTTGTATGGTCGGCCGGGCGAATAACAAAAACACTGAACGCGTCCGGCCGAAAGGTACTAGCAAAGCGACTGGCCGAATGACAGAGATACTCTTGCTATTCGTCCATCCAGTACGTCTTTTAAAACATAACTTTGTGGTATGAATACAAAATAATAATTTTTATTGTAAATAATTATTGATTAGTATCACTGAGTCATTAGGGGTACAATTGAAGTGGGTATTTTTGTATTAAAAATATGAATTAAATTTACACAAGCTTTTGAACAAACGTTTAGTTTAGCGGAAATATAAGATGAAAATGAATTACATATCGAACAGCTTTTTTAATTAGTAATCGTTTTGCTTTGAGCTTAAAACATAAATTCTGACTTGTAATTTCAGTATAAAATATAAAATATCTCACATTGACTGTAATCGGAATTATTGGTATAATATTATCATCTTAATCTTAAATATCCTAAATGAAGATACGGGGCACGTGCAAAATTCAACGTATCGTTAGGAAATGGTATATTTTATGTGAAACAAGTTGAACTATTAAAAATTGCTTCAAAGTACGTAGTTTGAATGTCACTTTTCATTGTACTCGACCAATCAAAAACAAATTTTAAACACCAAACATTAGTTTCTGAATTGAAAACTAGTATCTCAACTTTGAACAGTTTTCAAAAGAACACTTAGTCCCCGAAACAATTTTAATATTCTCATTATTTGAATATGTAATTTAATTTCTTTCAATCTCGTTCTTACTCAAATAATTTTATTAAGAAATAGTAGACTTGTAATTGAATGAATAAATGAATGTTAAAATGAATGAAGTATGAAGTATTTGACAATTCATTATCCGCAAAAAATTGAATTATTGATATCAAATAAATCCCACTCTCTGTATGGACATCATGTTGCCACCAACCGTAATGTACACTAACGAATACAAATGCGAAAATACCATACTTAACATTCATAAAATACTTATATAGTATATTAATGAATTAAAGTTCAATAATTGAATTATTTTTAATATTTGAAAAAAAAGTTACTCATAGTAAAATATTAATTCCAAACGTACTTTGCAGACTGGCCGGACGACAAAGTAGTACTTTACTACTCGTACAGCCGGCCGTATGAATAGACACTTCGCTTATTTTATCTCCTCTTATAATCTTTTTGATACTTTTTCGAAGAATTTCTCTTTTTCTCTTTAATGCAAACTGTATTATTCGAAGTCAATAAGAAAATCCAATTAGTTTTTGTTGAAAATTAATTCTTTTTGACTGAAAAGTTTACTATTATATTTTAGGTTCAGAATTCATCTCTTTTGGTTGAAAATTCTACTATTCGGTTGAAGATTCAATTATTTGGTTGAAAATTCGTTTTTTTTTTTGGTCGGAGATTGATCGATTTTAATTGAAAATTCAATTACTTAGTTGAAAGTTGAACTACTTTGTAAAACATTCATTTTAATCGTTGAAGGTTCAATTTTTTTTTCAAATTCGTTTTTTTTCGGTTTGAAATTAATTTCTTTAAGTGGAAATTTAATTATTCCATCATTGGTTGAAAATCAATCGTTTTTAGACGTAAATTCCAACAATTTGTTTGAAAATTCATGTAAGTTCTTGTGAATTCGTCCTTTTTGGTAGCAAGTAATCTTGTTGGTTGAAAATTTAACTATTGGGATGAAAGTTGAATTACTTTGTTGAGAAAATCATTTTAATAGTTTAAGATCCATCTTCTTAGTTGAAAATTTAACTATTTTGTTCAAAAGTCGTTTTTTGTTAGTTGAAAATTAATTTTTGAAATGCGAATTTGAATATTCCATTTTTGGTTAGAAACTGATCGTTTTCAGTTCAAAAATTTTAACGATTTGGTTGAAAATTGACTTTCTTGTTGGAGAATCATATTTTCGGATTGAAAATTCAACTTTATTGTAGAAAATTTGTCTTTTCGGAATCAAAATTCAACTGATTTATTGAAAATTTGTCCGCTTACGTTAAAATTTTTATTATTTTTGTAGAAAAACCAACTATTTGGTTGCAAATTAACATTTTGTTACAAGATTCATATTTTCGAGCCTAAAATTCAACACTTTTCTAGAAAATTTGCCTTTTTGGTTCGACAATTAAAGAACGTGGTTGAAATTTTTTACTCTGATAGTTAAAGATTCAACTATTTTGTTGAAAATTCGTCTTCTTTGGTTCAGTTCAACAACTTTTGAATTAAAATTGAAATTATTTTTCGTTAAATATCAACTATTATATTTTTCTTTCATAATTAATCTTCTTGGTTAAATTCGAATGTATTTCATTAAGAATTAAAATCTTCTCTGGGTTGAAATATCAACACATATTTATTATTGATAACTAGCCTTTTTTTATTGAAAATCCAACTAATTGTTTGAAAGTTGAACTCCTCTTCCAAAAATTCATTTTTTTGTTGAAAATTCATCTATTTTGTTGAACATTTGTATTCTTTGATAAAAAATTAGTCCTTTCGGATTGAAGATTCAAATGGCTTCTGAACAATTCGTCCTGTTGACTTGAAAAATCAACTATTTGGTTGAGAATGCAACTGTTTTTGTTTGAAGTTTAATTTTTTAGATTTGAAAATTCATTTATTTGGTTAAAAACTTACCTTTGTAGGGTGAAAATTCAGCTATCAGGTGAAAATTAAACTATTTTGTTGAAAATTCATTGCTTTTGCTTGAAAGTCCAACTAATTCGTTGTTAATGCAACTGTTTGGTTGATAATAATAATAATAATAATTTTTTTAAATTCAACTATTTGGATAAGAACTCATATTTCTTGGTAGAAAATTCATATCTTTGGATTTAAAAATTCAAATATTTTTTTGAAAATTCGTCTCTTGGGTTCGAATTCGATTGATTTAAGATATGAATCTTTTTTGGTTGAAATATCAACTATTCCATTTTTGGTTGATAATTCATTTTATTGTCGTCAATAATTATATTTTTCGTTGATAATACATCTTTTGTGATTGAAACTTCAACAACTTGGTTGAAAGTTGAAATTCTGCGTCAAAAATCCATTTTTTGTTCTGAAAAATTAAATTATTTTGTTAAAAATTCAACTGTTTTGTTAAAAAGTTAACTATTCGGTTAAAAATGTGATTTTTTTATGAAAACGTGATTATTTTTTGAAAATTTAACAGTTTCGTTGAATATTTGTCTTGCCAACTATTTTCTAAAACATTCGACTTTCTATATTGAATCCAATAGGGCACGCATAAATTAATTTAATTGAAAAGAATTCGTTCCTCCTATTTTAAGAGTATTTAGGGCTGTGATGTCTGTTAAAATATTATGTTTTTATGCTTCGAGTATTATTTTATGGGTTTATGAAATGAAATCGAAGAAAAAATTTTTATTTCAAAGGGAGTGAGGGTGCTCGTATTTGGGACGTCACCCTGAGGGATCAAGCTTTGCGTGATGATCTATGACGAAGAAGGGGTGGGGTGCAAAAAGCGTTCAAAATATCGTGACGTAGCTTCTGAACTGTCCCTTGTAAAAACCTTTATATTAAGGTAGAATCGGTTGATTTAATTTAAAATTCGTTGCATTCATCTTAACTAAGTAACGTTTCAGTTTAGTGCAATAAAATAAACAAAGAAAGTTCTTCGAAGGTTGGTGAATTGCAGTATTTGCCATAGTTTCTGCACGGTTTGAAAAATATCTATATTTAGGTAGAATCGGTTCATTTTATTCGAAATTCGTTGCATTAACCTTAACTTAATAACGTTTTAGTTTTATGCAATAAAATTAACAAAGAAAGTTCTTCGAAGGTTGTTCTATTGTGGTATTTGACGCAGTTTCTGAACGGTCCCTTAAAAAATCTCTATGTTTAGGTAGAATCGGTTCATTTTATTCGAAATTCGTTGCATTCACCTTAACTTATAACGTTTTAGTTTTATGCAATAAAATTAATAAAGAAAGTTCTTCGAAGGTTGTTCTATTGTGGTATTTGACGTAGTTTCTAAACGGGCCCTTAAAAAATCTCTATATTCAGGTAGAATCGGTTTATTTCATCAAAAATTCGTTGCATTCATCTGAACTAAGTAACGTTTTAGTTTCATGCTAGAAAATTAACAGAGAAATTTCTTCGAAGGTTGTTCTATTGTAGTATTTGACGTAGTTTCTGAACGGTCCCTTGAAAAAAATCTTTATATTTAGATAGATTCGGTTCATTTTATTCGAAATTCATTGCATTCACTTCAACTAAATAAAGTTTCAGTTTTATGCAATAAAATTAACAAAGAAAGTTCTTCGAAGGTTGTTCTAATGATTTCTCGATTGCAACGTGAAGACAAGACAGAACGTGATAGTGCGTTATAAAAAGAGTAGAGGCCGCAGAAGGCCGAATAGGCAGAATTTAAAAAAAAATTGAAATGGCGGGGAGGGAATAAGAAGGACAGAATGTATTTACAATGAAGCAAACAAAGCATGTTTGTGACGTCGCCGAATTAGAAAGGACCGTCAAGAACGATTAGGAAACCGCTTATTTGTGTACGTTGGACACTATACATTATACATTTTTAGATTGTACGTTATACATAATACAAAGAGTCCTGCAGTTAGATAGGCCCATACATCTAGCCATGGTCCTTGATCCTCGATTCTTCTACAGGTCGTTGAACCACCAAAGTTAAGGCTTCTCGATTTCTCGGCTACTGGACGCCATTTCAAATCGCTCTAGTTTGATTCATTTTAGGTTTCGTCCATACACTACGTTATCAATTTTATGCCAATTTGCCTTGAGTAATGAATCAAGAATAATTAAAAATATTAAAATATCAGAATCCACAGTTTAAAATACGAAAAGGGAAGTATTTTCAACCCAAACAAATTAATTGTCAGCCAAACAGTTGCATTAACAATCAAATAGTTAAACTTTCAAGCAAAAGAGAGGAATCTTGTCCAAAATAGTTGAATTTTTAACCAAACAGTTAAATTTTCATTCCAAAAAGAGGATTTTTTAACAAAACGGTTGAATTTTTGACAAAGAAAGATGAGTTTAAGAAAATACTTGAGTTTCCAACAAAATAATTTAATTCTCATCGAAATAGTTGAATTTTCAACCTACAGAGATGCATTTTTAACCGAATAGTCGACTTTTCAACCAAATAACGATAACTTTAACAAAATAATTGAATTTTGAACCACATAGCCGAATTTTTAACTTAGAAAGAAGAATTTTCAACCCAGAAGGTTAATTGTCTATCAAAAGACGAATTTGCAACGAATACATGATTTTTCAACCAAATTGTAGCCAACTAAACAACGAATTTGCAACGAAATAGATAGTTAGATTTTCTGCCAATGAGGTGAATCAAAAGAGAAATAAATTTTTAAAAGTGTAGTCCAACTTTCAACCAAGTAGTTGAATTTGTAACCGAAATATGGTAGGTTAATTTTTAACCAAATAGTTCAAATTTCAAGCAAAATACTAAATTTTCTATCAAGTTGGTTGATGTTCCACAAAAAATGACGATTTTTCAACAAAATACATTGATTTTCAACGCAGTTTTTGAATTTTAAAGTCAAAAAGACAAATCATCTAGAAAACAGTTGGAATTTCCAACTCATCAAAATTATTTTTCAACAAAAAAGTTAATAATCTACAAAATAGTTAATCTTTTGTATAAATAATTGAATTCTTAGGCAAATGGTTGAATTTCCTACTAGAACAGTGAAATTCTCAACCAATCATATAAATTTTCAACAAAGAAAGTTAATTTTCAAATAAATAGTCAAATTTCCGATTAAAGTCACGAATTTTCAGAAAAACGAATTTCGTAAAAGCAGTTTAACTTAAAACCAAGTAGTTGTTTTTTTCAATCAAAAAGATGACTTGTCAACGAAACATTGTTACTCTCAACCGAATAGTAAAATTTTGAACCAAACAAAATAATTTTCTATCAAGAAGATTAATGTTCTACCAAAGAAGACGAATTTTGAACAAAATTGTTCGACTTTGAATCCGAAAAGGCGAATTATCTACAGTACAGTCGAATTTTCAGCCCATAAATATGATTTTTCTATTTAAAAAATTAATTTTCTACAAAATAGTTGAATTTTCAAGCGAATAGTTTTATTTTTATTCAAATAGTTGAATTTTCATGCCAAAATAGTTGAATTCTCAACCAAAAATATAAAGCCTTAACAAGAAAGTCAATTTTCAACGAAGTAGTTCAATTTTCAACTAAGATGACGAATCTTCAACCAAAAAATGATGAATTTTGTACAAAGTAGTTCAACTTGAAACCAAGTAAATATTTTTTCAACCAAAAAGATTACTTTTCAGCGAAACATTGTTACTTTCAACTAAATAGTTAGATTTTTCACGAAACAGAATAACTTTCTACCAAGGAGATTAATGTTCTACCAAATAAGTAAATTTTCAAATAAATAGTTGAATTTTCCACCAAAGAGATCAATCAAGAAAGAAATGAATTTTTCATAGAGTAGTACAACTTTCAAACAAGTGATTGAATTTCTAACCGAGATACGTTAATTTTTCAACCTAATAGTTCAACTTTCGAACAAAAAACTGAATTTTCTATTAAGTTCATCGATGTTCTACCAAAAAAGACGATTTTCAAACAAAATACATTAATTCTCAACCTAATTTCTGAATTTTGAAGCCGAAAAGACGAATTATCCAGAAAACAGTTGAATTTCTAAACCAAAAAACTTATTTTCCAACAAAAAAGTTAATTATCTACAAAATGAATATTTTTTCCAATGAATAATTTAATTTCAAGCAAATGGTTGAATTCTCGACTAGAATAGTGGAATTTTCAACAAAGAAAGTTAATTTTCAACCAATCCAACAGATTAATTCCTTCAAAAGTATCGTGTTCACAGACAGACAGACCGAAGACATACATACATACATACATACATACATACATACATACATACATACATACATACATACATACATACATACATACA
>JAUMHM010084612.1:0-12254 GCA_032362435.1 Melikaiella ostensackeni
CCATCTCACGGTTGTGAGGCGTGGCCATGGGTGTGATTTACCGCGGGTCTACTGGGAGCCGGTGTCATTTTCATGGAGGGCGTGTACTTTGAAAAATACGGAAAAATTCCGGATATTCATGCAGAGATCCGGGAAATCGCTGGTCATGAATTTAATTAAGGAATATTTACTTTCTACGTTAAATTATTATAATTTCTATCATAATTCAATTGTACGATTCAATAATAAAAGCGTATAAAGAGATGAACGTCATCGATGTATTATCAGTCAATTAGAATGCGGGAAATTTTTAAAATTTCCTGACCAAAACATGGTGCAGGCCGTAAATTTGTCAACCAATGACAGTTTAAAAATCGAAATCAGAGAAATTTTTTGTATTCTTTTCTCTGCTGCCTTATTGCTACTTTTTTGTCAATAAGTTTGTTATTCATAAACAAAGAATTTGGAGAAAAGAATTTTTTTTTTTTTAGTAAGTTTACGATCGTATTCTGGTCCGGAGATTTAACGGTGTAACCGCCACAGTGAAAGAAAAAAACTCGCGGTCTGTTCAATTTTAAACTTTTGAAATTGAAGCTTACAAATTTTTAAATTTAAATGCTGAATGAGTTTCACGTGTAAAATTAAAGCTCTCAAATATGTACTTTAA
Source organism: Melikaiella ostensackeni (assembly GCA_032362435.1). Lineage (NCBI taxonomy): Eukaryota > Metazoa > Arthropoda > Insecta > Hymenoptera > Cynipidae > Melikaiella > Melikaiella ostensackeni. The sequence goes on from JAUMHM010084612.1 coordinate 647, forward strand.
CAATTTTGAATTAAATTAAATTTGAAATTTTAACTTTTACAAATTGAACAGTTGAAAGATTTCTGATTAAGAAATATAAATCCACGGTATCATTTTAAGTTCTCTACACTGAAGAATAAATCAATAAAATAAATGTTGAGAATTATATAATTTAAAAGATTTTAAGTTAGAAAAAATGGAAATTGAACGAATTTTAATTTTGTTTGGAACTGAACATTTTTCAAATAAGTCGTTCGGAATAATTAATTGTTCAGTTGCCATTTATATACAAAATGGAATAATTTCACTTACGATTTATTAGTTCAAAAATGAAGCAATTTAAATTCTAACGTTAAAAGTTCAAATTTAACACTCTGAAATTTCAACGATTCAAGGCTTTATATTTGAAACAATTCAGATTGAACATGTTTAGTTTCGAATATTTCATTCATAATTGCTTATTTTGAAGAAACAATCATGTATGGCTAAATGTTGAAGAAATTTTCTTTCTTTAATTTAAAAATATCAAATTGAATGGGATAAAAATGGAATACTTTAGACTGAAACAATAATTGAACGGGATTTGATATTGAACAAAAGCGTGTAATTATGAATGAACGTATTAATTTTGAATGGTTTTCAATATTCTTACTGGATTGCTTTTCAGTTTCATTGAGCCATGTTCAATTGTAAAGTAATACAAAATGTTGGAAAAAATCATAGAGGAGTGGGTCCACGAGCTCAATAAGAACTTTATGATCAGGGAGGGAAGGATTCTATTTAAAGAATATAGTATTCTGCAGGAGTTTTCATGAGATTCTGGATTGTTACAATAAGATTTAACAGTTATTTAAAGTAAGTCACAATTAAAATTTTTAATACCACAATTAAATGTGACATCTTACAACCGTTGAGAAAAGAATCTTATCTTATCTATTCATTCATTCATATCATAATTTGTTCTATGTATTCACCGAAACGTCTTAGAGTGCATAGAGAACGTTGAAATTCCGTAAATACGAAGTATTTTTACGTAATGTTAATTTCTTATATTTTTGGGAAATTCCTGAATTACATACTGATTGCTGAGTTGCTGACGTTTTCTATACGTTCCGAAACGTTTTTTACGAACATTATTGAAAAGTGAAGCCAATCACTTGTGATTATTGAATTGAACTGTTTTATTACTCTTAATGTTTTGAAGTAAACAAAATTATTAACATTAACATTAAGCAGCTCTTGACGTAGCGAAATTGAGTGACAGACAAGCAGTTCATATCTTAACGGCTTGTGCTGATGTTCTAGGAGTCAATCTCTCTTCTGCTGTTTTGAGCAGACCTTCTATACATCGATTCAGACAAAAATTCAGAATAGAACACACGGAGAAAATTCGAGAGGAAACTTCATTACAAATTTTATAACTTTAATGTCAACTTTTTCCTAACCCTGAAAAATTATTCGAAAAATACCAAGAAGTGACTTTTTCTCATGCATTTTTCCATGCAAATTTGAAGTCCCAACAGGCACCATCGAAAATCAAAATTTTGAAAAAAATATGTGTCCACTTTTTTTGGATTTCGAAACGATTTGGGAAGATCGTTTGCATATAGCATCAAGAAAATGTTTGCAATGCATTTTTAGACCACACTTGTTTACAAGTTACTATCAGCTCCAAAATGCACAATCAGTTGTGGAACCACACATCTCTATAAATACTAATTCAAAATCAAATCTGCAAAGAGTTAGTCTGATAACACTTACTCCTAAAACCGATATCCCACTACACAGATCTGCTGTTTCTACAAATGATGGGGCAGTATCACCTGATGCTGATACATCAAATAATACTAATAATGGCATTATTGGTGGAGGTGGTTCATCTCATGCAAATGAACAGCCTGGTGCTGAAAAAATGTGACATCTGACGTACCACAAGATGTGCCTCTTGAACAAAGAGGGTCAAGTAGTCCACAAACGATGTTTCGTGGAACTGTACGTTTTAATTTGATTAACTTCTACATTGTCTTGTTCTTATGCAGTTTTTAGACTTTGATATATCCTGATTCAAAAATATACATAACTCGAATATAATGCTTTAAGTACGGTAATTTATAGTAGAAAGAATTGAAAAATTGGGAATCAAATCAATTTTTTGAAATCTAATACACTATATTTGATTTAAAGTAAGATCATATTCTACTTCCCAATATCATTTTTATCTTAGGATATGTCCTTGCTGCAGTGGTTTGAATAATACGGAACAAGGACAAATGTTGGTAGCTGCTTCTAATTTGCACAACACTCTGACTGATAGTACCCGCAATGATTTAGTTTTTGAAGTTTTACTATATACTGCGAAATATTTGGTCGCCCCGATTTGGAGTCTATCGAGCAAGGAAGATACATACAGTTGTCAAACGAAATTGTGTACACTTTCCCCCATGAAAATCCGGCAACATACTACGTACCTTGTGTGAAAAAACACCCTTTTCTGATGAAATTGATGCCAAAGGGAAACTACTTTTTGCATTTTCGTACTTAAGAATAAAACACAAACGAAATCATATAACGCTATCTCTAGAAATTGATGAAACTGCTGCACCACTAACAGCAAATGGTAATAGAAGGTTTAACGTAAATTCAACGTAAATTTGAAGTTCGAAATCGTAAATGTTAAATCGTGGTCTGATACTTAGGAAAAGTGGAATAGGGCATTTACAAATATGGCTCGAAAAACCATTTTGAATGGAGAACCTGTAATAACCATTATGGAATATTACCAGAAATTTCCCTGCCTGAAAAATGCCAACGGATTTTCTTTGGTAATATTCGTTTATTGAAATACAAAAAATTCTAACTGGCGTAAGTAAAATCAAAAAATTACAGTAGTACATTCCAGTTCTGAATTTGATTTTTTCGTTTTAGCAGGTAAAATCCAATATCTTTGATAGTATTTAAAAAATTGTTTGTAAGGTTGAAAAAACTCATTTTATTCTTTGTAAAAGGGCCCTGCACAGAAAAAGAAGTAGTCACAATTGGTCCAAGTCCTTTTGGAAAATTTATTCTAGTTTCATGAACTGCAAGGTGAATCCGTGTCAGTAAAATCTCTCAAAACACATTCTGCCATGTATTTTGCACGGTGTCCTTTAATTAAAAACTTTAAACTACAAACATAATATTTCTATATACTTCTTTCTCTCTAAAAATAATAATACAATGTTTTCCTTTTCTCTCAATCAGAAATGGATTTTAAGAAACTATATTCGCAAAAGGAAAATTGTCTGCTTAAAAAGTGGCTAGCTCTTAGGCGTGGGTTGAGAGATCTTCTGTTGGGGCCAAGAAGACCTCATAAAGATCTGAATAATCTTTTGATACCTCTGCAACAAAGAAATCTAGTGGAAGGTCTTATAACTTTGTCGTGGAATATTTTCTCCGAATAGCTGAGGAAAGATTCAAATCTGCGTATTTCATGCAAAACGTTTATTTCCACACATAATGGAATGTTCATAAAGAAAGCAATTGTTTCAATAATCCAGTATATGGGTGATTGCCAAATTTTCGACCACTTCAAGTTTCAGTTATTTTTTACTTTTCCTTCAGATAATAAATGTTTTTAAATTATTTCTTCAAAGCATTCATATCAAACCACGATTCAGAGAAGCTTTTTGAAATTTTAAACGACCTCGTTTGGGAATTAGAAATAACAAAATATGCAAAATGTCTTTCACTCACCTGTCCTGAAATTTCTGGGGACAGGGTAGTCGTTCGAAATGATCCAGAGGTCGGAGTTACTATTAATAATATTGTACATTTATTGAATAAACCTAATAACTATTACATGTGGTGTGTGAGTGTGTGTGTTTGTGAGCGTGTGTGAGCGTATCGAGAGTATCGGTATCTGGGGTATGTCTTCTATATTCAACTTATCCAGGGTTGCATTCACCTGTGGCGAGGGATAGGTATCCTTCTTGGTTACGTTATTCAGCCAGCGAAAATCGACGCAAAACCTTGGTCTTCCATCTTTCCGTCGTGTGATCACCACTGGTGTCAGATCGTCCACTGAAGCCGGTCCTTCGATTCCGCAGACACTTTTTACTCCTCGGTGATATGAGGGTGGGAAAATTTTGTTGCCATTCAGGGATATCTCGATACCCAATTTGGTTAAGGTGTCCACCCCCAGGAGCATGCAGTGATTTAAAGTTTTCATAAGAGAAAAGGTGTCCTTGACCTTTTGGTTAGCGGCTAAAATATGTCCTGATAGTTGACACTCCCAACGGAGTCTCCGCGCCATCTGCCATAATTGCGAATCGATCCGCTTGTTTCCGACTCCTACCAAAACTGAGACAATTTTTTTGCCATTCAGGGGTCGATTTAGGAGCAGACTGATCCTGGGTCGACAAGGGCGTTGATCTGTCAGCTCTTGATCTTCACTTGGAGGAAGGTCCTTGAGTCGGTTCCTGGGTTGCTGGTTGAGGCCGGGTACTGTCGCGCCTGGCCCCGGCCGTAAACAAGTTTCCCGGCTTCTCGCATCCACAGTCGCGAGACAAGATTCCGTCCTTTCCGCACCACAAGCAAAACTTCAGTGCCTTGTCCCGACATTGTGTCTGATTGTGTCCTCGTTTTTTACAATGCCAGCAACATTCTTCTCGTTTGTAGTTAGGATTTGTTGAAGACACCTGTTAAGGCTTCGGTGTTTGTTTTGCATGAGTCCATTGTTCCCTGGCGAATTGATTGAGAACCTATTCTATCTCCTCAACCCGCTGGATTAGCTGGCTCGGGGTTGCCACTTCCCGGGGTCGAATGTGGAGTCCCAGCGCTGACTTCATGTTGTAATATAGGGTATCCATCGTTCTCTCGGGGGTGAATTCTCCACGACGCCTCATGAGGGTTAACATGGTAGTGACATATGCTTTCATAGATTCATTGGTCCCTTGCCAGTGTTCGTGAATTTGTTGATCGAGGTGTCGGAGTTCCACCGGAGATAGGTAGAAACTTCTCAGGTTCTCCTCTAGGCTGTTCCAGGTGCGTAGTTCCAAGGCGCAGTTTCGGTACTACAACAGTGCACCGCCTCTGAGCAGATCGGACAAGCTCTGTTGCATCTGTGGATCGGAAAATCCGTGAGCTCCCTCAAGTTCCCTAACTCTCTCTAGAAAGCCGTAGACATCCTTTCCCTCAAAATGGCAATTCCACATTCTTATCTGGTCCAAGGTACGGCCGATGTTGTTTTCGGCCGAATTACGTTCGGCAGAACTCCCGTTGGCTAAAGCTGAGGGCGAAGTCGGTGGATTTGGATGGTTCGGTGAGGAGGCTACCAGTCGCTGTTGAAGGCGCTTAAGCTCAGCCTCTAGGTTTTCCAGCTTCATCGTCTGGTCTAGATCTTCTCTGTATTCGGTCGGATCCTGAGGTTCATCGATGAATACGACAGGGTTACTTCTAACGAAGGCAACCATTCGTTGACGAAGCACTGCCAGGGATCCCTCGTGCTCGATCCGATGAGGCTGAAGTTCCTGGATGAGCTGGTTCTTGTGTAGTTGGCATGCCCATGATACGCCCATGCTTACAAGAATTCTTCTCATTTTCGGTTTTCTCGATGTGCTCGCTATCGCTCGCGAAGGGATAATATCCTAAACCGCTTTCGACCCTCGAATTAATAATAAGCGCGAGATGGTGGGGGGAAAATTTCATCGTTCGGAGAAAAGAATATGAAACGGTTCCTGTTTGGGTGCCATGCAACGATCCTGCCCTGCCACCCTGTCGAAGCTTCAGCTGTCCAGAGTCCTAAAATTTCTGGGAACAGGGTAGTCGTTCGAAATGATCCAGAGGCCGAAGTGACTATTAATAATATTGTACATTTATTCAACATACTTAATAACTATTACATTTGTTGTGTGTGCGCGTGTGTGTCTGTGTGTGGGTATGTGTGAGCGTATCAAGATTATCGGTATCTGGGGTATATCTTCTATATTCACAATGAAAAAGGGGGTTAAATAATGTAGTTATAATACAGCGGAGCGGAGTGTGAACGGTGGGTCGAAAATGTTGTGAATGCGGTGGAATGTTCGGTGTGCGGTGTTGTTGGCGGGTTCGAATTACAGCTCCCAAGAAAACAAGTGAGGCAATTGTTAGCCAAGAAAATATAGCCATAGGGCGTTTAGTGACGTCCCTCCCCATCTTTGCGCAAACAAAAAACGGGCTCGGTCGGGGTGCCCCGTCTACACTAAGCGCCCCCTATCTCTGCAGCAAATTCAGGTCGGTCGGGTGAGGCAGGAGTACGGCTGGGTCAGACGGAGGCTGTAACAGGGCATGACGGGGGGAAGGGGGGGTATGCTGGTTTCGAGCAGTGTTTATTGGCCCTGGCCCTAGCTAGCGTTACCCTCTCGGAAGTTGCCGGGGCGAGGCACGTTCAAGAGCACCTGATGCCGTATCTTTGCCGATTCTTCAAGGTCGGATATGGGAGCGCCCATTGCTCCGACGATGTAGTCGGACTCCCGAGTAAGTTTCTCCAGGAGGATGGCCGAAATGAGTCGCGTTTTGGAGCACCTGATGCCGCGACACATTGGAACCCGAGAAACGGATATGGGAGCGCCTATTGCTTCACTGCTCGTGCCGATTTCTTCAAGAGTGTGGGTTCACGGACGACTCCTCTCAGGGGTTCACCGGGGTAAGTCGTGTTCAGGGGCACCTGATGCCACGACTTACTGATACTGGAGAAACGGATATGGAGGCACCCATTGCTCCGTTGCTTAAGTCGATTACATGTGGGGAGGATGGTTTGCGGCTGACTCCTTTCAGAGGTTTACCGGGGTAAGACGTGTTCAGGAGCACACGATGCCACGACTTACTGATACTGGAGAAACGGATATGGGGGCACCCGTTGCTCTGTTGCTCGGGCCATTTCCCTGAAGGCAGGACAATACATTGATGGGGCTACTATCACGGGTTACCGGGGTAAAGCCTGTTCAGGAGCGCCTGGTGCCACGTTTCGCCGACACCTGACAGGTGGATATGGGAGCACCCATTGCTTCACCACTCAGGCCCGTTCCCTGAGGAGTGCTGCTCATCCGAAAGCTGGCATGTCTTTTATCAGCATCACGCGGTGCACGAAACGGAACGCGTGCGCGGTACGATCCACGGTGCGTCGTCGTGGCAACGGGTTCGGTCGGTGGGGAGAGCGAGAGCGGCAGTACTTCGTGCGATACTAAACAGAACAACATAATATTTTCCTATATCGCGCATATCGTGTGTGCAACGAATACGAATCGTTACAATCATACTATGAAATGAGAAGATATTTTAAAACGCTGAAGTCAAAATCAAATGAATCATGAAAATAGTGATTTTTCCAATATTTTAAAATATTGTTATCTGTTCTACATATATTTCAAAAAGATTCTCAATTTTTTTCTGTCTCATCACGTTGCATGTCCTGTCATGCGACTTTTAGTATCGTGTCAAATTCACATCCATCACAAATACTTTCCTTGATCTCTCAGTTTCATATTTGCATATTCTCTTAGATTATCCTTCATATTAAAAAAATATTTGAGGAGGTTCGGAACTTCCTCTTTTCTTGAAAATTAAATTTTCTAAAATGGTCTACTTTTTGGAAATTACCCATGTTATATAGCCTTCTCTCGTTCCATCATTGGAGCTGAAACGTATATTTCGACATTTCACAGGTTTCAATTTAGAATTTCAGATCATCATAACATTCACATTTTGCTATTGCTCCCACTAATGTTTCCAAGATTGGGACCAATATCCGATGGCAACAAAGAAAACTCAAGAAAAAAAGGCTGACGTCTTTGTAGACATTGATTTTTCCAATGAATGAACGATTTAGATCAACATCTTAAACAACTGATATCTGCGCTGAAACAGCGGAAAGTATTGTTTTAACTTCGTCAGATCGTTGTGGGGTCTCCAACAAACATTTTGGAATCTTACGTTGTGGTTAATGAGACAAAGTATCGAGTTGAGTCCCCCTGCATGCTGTGAGGAGATGCTTCAAAGTATTCTTCGCTTTAAGGGTCTTCGAAATCATGAGGAAATCCTAATTGTAAAACTGAGTCCAAAGGGAGAAGCCATTTTTCTTGTTTTTTGCATATATAATCTGAAGAGTAACAATATTTGCGAAACAGGCCGTTGTTTTCGTAATTTTTTCTGTTATGTTATGATCGAAATAAAAAATGCGCCTCAATTAGCAGCACCACGACGCTGGTCGCGACGGTATTGGGGTGTTCTACTATTTATCTAAAAGAAGATTAGGTAAAACACTCCTTGCACCCCGCATAAACAAGCTGCAGCGAAGCGACACCCACGACTTGACTATAGGGCTATATAGGCAGAGTCTGATTCATTCATGAAAGATTAACGCCGAATCAACGTAACTGTACAATTTTCGGCAAACATAGTGTTAAAGTAGTAGCTTGTAGTAAAATACAATATAAAAGCTCTATATAAATAGGCAATTTAATCATGTTTCACATAAAATGTATCCAAAAAAATGTTTCTAGGCCGAATACGTTTCACATGAGGCTAGAAGTGAGAAGAAACGTCGTGTTTATGCTGTTCGAGAAATAAAATATTCCCACGAGGTTACGAGTATTTGAATTATTGCCCGGGCTGAACCATGTTTGTAGCCAGGAGATTTTTTTTTCGCAATATGGAATTTTCCCATTTTTTGTGGAAATAATTTGCGGAAAAGTTTCACAAAAAGTACCCCTCGCTCATATACGTGATATCTTGCATGATTTACGGGAAAAGTTTAAAAATTATATTTTCAGGAAAAAAAAGTTCTCCTGGCCTCAAAAATTGTTTAGCCCAAATCCTCGTACAGTGAAAAGGTAGGGTTTTATGAAAAGTCTTCTTTATTCTCCTCTTCGTCTTTCGAAAACATGAGAAGAACATTTTCTACAACACCCCACCCGTTTAATCTGTTGAAATATATTTAAAAAGTTTCGGCTTACAGAAGGATGCGCAGACAATCATTTTGAAGGTGAGAAGAATTGTTTTTCGTGAAAATACCGAATTTTCATATAACAGAAAATAGAAAAATATTTTAATATAAAAGTGTGCAAATCTAGAATATTTCTACCATAAACACCTCCTGCTCTTTGGTACTATCTTGCATGATTTATATCCACAAAAGTGTTTTTGTGGATATACTGTTTGGAAATAACTGATAATTTTTATCGACTTTGTATAATCGTTCAGACATTCCGCGAAATGTCGTTCACATGATTACAGAAGAATGCCAGAAATTATTGAATAACTAAGCAGTTAATTTCATGCGAGAACAAATAATTCTGGAATTATCGCAAGCAGATGCTACAAAAGAAACAATAGCCTTCCACAGAGTGGAAACGTCTTGAAGCTTTCATTGAAAATGGTAACTTTATGCTCCCCACTCCCGTCAACATGGGAAATGATAAAGGCATGAAACTAGCCGATCACCAACGCACAAATACAGACGAGACAGTTTTCGCTCAATATATACCACTGACAGCGACATTGAAACAAATACCTGAACAACTCACTGTACTCGATCGCGTATAAGTTTAGTTAAAATTTCTATTAGAACATCGTGAAATAGTTTGCAACTTTGAAACGATTACGAAACGAACAATATTGCTGGAAGTCACAATGGTGGTGGCGGAAAATGTGAGGAACCTATCTCTTTCCCCAAATTTCACCTCTTGAATTTAATGTAAAATTAGAAAATATAAGTCTTGTACTACTGCATAATGCGGCTGATCGAAAACAGTTTAGCAATAGTCAAATTTATAAAGAACTTTTCAAAGAATTAAAAATTTTAGCAACGGAAGGTATGTAAATTAATACTGACAAAAGATATGATCGCGCGTAATTTGTGTTGGCTTTGCTGTTGGGGTAAAATTTAGGGTTGAATAGTATGTACGGGTTTGTAGAGTCCTTTACAGGGAAAAACTTTTGTGGCATTTGCAACATGTCGTACAAAGATGCTGGCACAACTTGCAATATTCAAGAAAATTGAATTCGATCAGAGGAATCGTATGATAAAGCTATAAATACAGTACTTGAAACCGGTGAAATTTTAATGGGGGTGAAAGGTGAATGCATTTGGAATGAATTTCCTCATTATCACGTCACTCAAAACTTTTGTCTTCATATTTTGCACGATGGCCCGGAAGAAGCAATAAAGGTTGTTTCATTAGAAGTTCGTAACCACTTCCAAAAAGAAACGAAAATTATAGAAATCTTAAATTCCAGATTACCTGCGTTTAACTTTGGATTTAATTCTGCAAGAAATAAACCATCATTGCTAGATGTAGAGTTGACTTAAAAATTTCAATTTAGACCAACTGCTTCAGAGTCTTTCAATTTATTACGTCATTTGGACATGCTAATTGCTGATTGTATTCCTGAAGGGTATTGGGCGTTATGTGTCTCGTTGAACGAAATAATGGAAATAATTTACGAAAAGGCCTTCTATCCGTTGTTCCCTGATTACCTAAAAACACTTGTCGAAGAGCACTCAACACAATTTAGAAAAGTTACTGAAAAACACTTACTCCTAAACAGTATTTCTTGCTACACTAATCATTCTTCATGAAACAAATTGTGCCCGTGGTTTTTGCTTCCTCAATTAAGGGCGAAAGAAAGCATAAAGAATTCAAAACAAATGCTCGAGCACGTGTTAGTAGAAAAAATTTGCCTCACACTCTGGCACTAGAAAATCAACTCAAAATACACGAAAAATTATTCAAAAAGTGATTTAGTTGTAATGTACTGAAATTTGGTCTTGATTTTACAGTCGACATTCAGGATCTCGTTGGTAACGAACAATTTTTAACACCATTACATTACCGTGTTGCTATGGTGTGTTATGAAAATTCGGACTGAAAAAACTCCTTTTTATAATCAAATACGTGACTATCAATAATGATAGCAGAGTACTCTTCATAACAAATAAAATCGAAGACACCTGATTTGATCGACATTATAAGGCCTTCGAAATTCTCAGTGAAACTTAGTGTGATTGGAACGTCCTTTCTCTACAGGAAATTGACCATGTAACGTTTCAAACTACACTACCAAATAGTAAAACGTATATTGCTGAAAAACATTAAAATATTGAAATATAGTTTGAAAACTTTATCGTTGAAAGCTCAAAAAATAATAACAAGCGTTCGTTATGATTATAAACAGATTAACCATATATTGGCAATTCTTCATTGATAACTGAATTTGATATATCTTCCTGCTAAGTAGATGTTGTATGTTTCTATAAGTGTTCGTTTTTTCGAAAGAATTGATCGATTGGATTGGCCTTTGGTATACTCTTTGAGTGTCCTGAAATGAAGGACAAGTTCGTTAGCCAGCCATTTTGGACAAAAATTCAAAGAGTGGGAGCATTTAAAAAATTTTTGAAACTACTTTTTTTCAAATTTACAAATTCCATGTACGGATATTCATAGTACTCATAAAGTCAATCAATTTATCCTCATGACTTTTTTCACTAAAAAGAAAATTGTGAGAGTTATAGCATTTCCAAAATTTAAAAAAAAAACAAACGAAAATAAGAATTTTAAGCCAAACAATGCACGATATGAAAAAAAGTCAAGAAAAGAAAAACGTTTCTTTTTGG
>JAUMHM010084613.1:0-12254 GCA_032362435.1 Melikaiella ostensackeni
TACATAGGGTGGGTCGAAAAAATAAAATGATTGAAATCGAAATTGAGACTACATGCAAAAGTAGTATATTGGGACTCTGAAAACTTATCATTAATCTGGTGCCGATTGATGAAAGCCTTCAACTCGAGCGTTAGCAAAAGGTGTTATAAAAAATTCTTATTTTCATAGTTTTAATATTTTCGTGCATGCGAATTGGTTTGTTACGTTTCTGGAGGTCTTGTGCATCTCTCCAATTTTTTCAGCTTTTTGATTAACGTTCTCTAAGCGATAACTTATGTTTAATGAAACCCTGTTATGAAACAACAATTTAAAAATCTACAGGAATGACGAAAGAATTTTTTCAGGTGTTTGAGACTTTTCTACTGATAAAAACACATTGGAAAAGAATTCGGAAAAAATTTTGATAAGTCTGGGAAATCATAAATGTCAGCACAGTAAACTTTTGAAAATTTGAGTTTTGCGTTTTTTTAAATTATCGTTTCTCAGCTGACTCTAAAAGATAAGTACTTGTAACATAGGAGAGATTTTTACTGATAAAAATATACTAGGGAAAATATTGATAAGTTTGCGTAATCAAATAACGAAAAGATAGCCGGTTTTCTAAATAGTATATTATGTACAAAGTCGGAGAAGCGAGACTTTTTCGATGAGTGTATATTTTCAGTACGAGTCGTAGATGAGCGCGCACGAGCCGAAGACGAGTACTGAAAAGATACACTCGTTGAAAAAATTTCCCTTCCACTTGATGCATACGATATTTTTTATAACAAATGCATGATTTCAGACACGAGTAGAACACAGGCATGATTTCTGCTCATATAGAGGAATTTCGAAACTTTATTTTTATTCCATTATGAATTTAGGAAATTTTCAGTAATTTATAGTAATTTATGGTAAACGATGATAATTTATCGGTAATTTATGGTAACTTGTTGCTTCCGGTTGTTCCAATCTGTCAAATAATCTGTCAACGCGATCAACTGATCGCTTGATAATTTTCATTATTTAACTCTGACGTCACTTTTTACTCCCTAGGGACTGAAAAGTACTTTTCACTCCCGAGGGATTAGAAAGTAAAACTTTAGCCCCGCTTCATAGACATTGAGAAGGTCTAAAATCATGCATGCGTCGTAGAAAAGTCATTCTCGTATTTTTCCAAATCATCTTTTTCCAGCTGGCTTTGAAAAATCTCTTCAACATTCCAGAGCTTTGTACCCGAATGAAGACAAATAATTTGGAAGCCAGCTGGAAAAAGTTAATTTGGAAAGATACGAAAGTGACTTTCTTGAAAACGAGTTATTTTTTTGTTTTTTGGTTACGTAGACTTATCAATTTTCCATAATTTTTTTTTCGATCCCCCCCCCCCCCCAATATACAATTTCCTATTAATTTTTTTTTTACTTAAATGGTCAACGTAAATAGCTGTCAAGTAGCTGGAAATATCAAAATAATTTGAAAATGATGTTTCTCCTCTGTATTTTGTTAAATAGTTATAAAATTTCAGAACATAAATAAACAAAGTATCAATCAGAAGAAAACGAATAAATCGTTTTGTGTCAGTCCATACTTCAAGGTCAAGTCTTAATTTTCTACCTTCTTAATCATTCCAGACTGGCACAAAAACTCTTCAGAAGGAGGGAAACAAATAAAAGAATAGAAAAAAACCGTCTGCAAAAAGAGAGTCCTGCCGCAATCTTGTGGGCAGCTTCGATTCAACCCTATCATGAAACAAATGATTGATGCAATGAAAAAAAAAATTGAAAATTTTAAGGAAGAAGCTTAATCAAAAATTGGAATTTAGAAAATTGCGAAAAGATATTTCTGAATGATTCAAAATCGAAAAATGTAACTGTAACTAAAAGTTAAGAAAAAAATATTTTTAAGGCTGGAGGTTGATCAAAATTTGAAAGCTTTTTCAGTATTAAATTAAATCGAAAATCAAAAGCGTCCTGTTTTGAAAAATTTGATACTCTCAATTGTTTCTGAACTATTTTACCGTTTCAAGTACGTAGAGCGCGTTTTCTTACTAAAACGGTATCTTTATGAGAATTCAGAAGCTAGAAATTACAACGCGCCCTGGAAATATTTTTGAAAAAAGTTCCAAAAATCGTGTTTGCGTAGATTGACCCGTCCCATTTCATTTTGGAACAAAATGTTAGGCGGCAAAATTAAACTAGACACAATTCTGAGAAAGTTAAAGAAAAAATTTAACTTCTACCTATAATAGGTGCCAAGTTACGATTCTTCAAAGTAGCCTCATTTTTTTCAAAACAGAGGCTGGAAAATCAATTTCTAAATTTGTATCTGTACTTTGGAACCTGATAATTTTACGAAAAAATGTTCCGAATATCAAATAAAGTAGACGTAATTTCAAGTAATTCTAAAAAAAACAATGACTTAGCTCCGATGTGTCATAAGTTATAGCCTCCCAAATCTTACCACTCTGGACCTATTTTTCAGGGCGAACTACTCGTGTTCAGGTTTTTTGAAATCCTTCGATTGTGGGGAAGCCACGTTAATGACGCCAGAAAAAAATTGTATCACAGGAATTTAGGCGTAAATCTGAGAAAAAATCAATCTTCTGGCCTTCATAAGTCAAGAGTTATGACCATAAAAAGAAATTTTTTTTTTTTTGCAAAACAATTTTCAAGTTTTTACGATATACTACATCGCCTGAAACTAAGTAATTTATTAGTCAATCATTCAAATAAATAGCTGATTCATTCATTCATTCACTGCATAATTACGTAATTGATTTGTTTACTTATTCTTCTATTATCAACAACTAACAATATTTGTTTTGTCTGCGACGATTAGTTATCAATTTTTGGCATTTTAAGCATAAAATATTAAACTGTTGTTGAAATAACCCCTTAAAGAACATTTTCCATAAATAATAAATAAAGAAATTGAAAACATTTAATCTATAATTTTTCCTTCATTCACTCTCGACAACAGATATTCTGGAACTAATTTTCACAAAGAAAACACATAAAATATGCATCAAATAGATAGTGTGAAGAGTATTATTTAGACACTGGTTAAACAATTTATTTTTTTTCAAACGCGAAATTTAAAAATTTGTATTTGTAATGAATTTCAGATTCATATATGCTACCAAAATTCTCAGATACAGTACATTTTCTAGTAAATACAGATCCTTCCGTAGGAAATGCACGAAAAAAGCTATTAAAGAAAAAAAGTTTTTTTTTTGGCTGAAAATAGTAAAAATATGTTATATTTTAAAGGTCATAACTCTTGACTTGTGAAGGCTAAAAGATAATTTTTTTGAGATTCACGCATGATTTCCTGTGCTACAGCTTCTTCTGTAGGGTTACTAAGGTAGCTTCCCCCGCAAATGAAGTATTTTGGAAAAACTGAACATAAGTAATTTGCCTAAAGTACAGATACAATCTTCAGAACTTAATTTTTCAGCCTTTTTTTTTGAAAAAAATCGGGTTACTTTGAAGACTCATAACTCGGCACCTATTGTAGGTAGAGGTTCTTTTTGTCACTCTCCCAGAGTTGTGTCCAGTTTAATTTTGCTGTTTAACATCCTTCTAGTCATCGTCAGACACTCCGTCATTGGCTTATTTGCCTAGTGACAAAACGTTGAACGCAGAACTAAGCGAAAAATGGTGACATGGAATGGCACTCTTAGTGATTTTCCTATCAAATAATCCATTTCCCCCAGCAAATACCCAACATAACCTTGAAATAATGGAAGTTGTGAGTTTTCAAAGGGACTTAGTGATTTTTCTATAAAATAATCAATTTCGCCCAGAAAACATTCAACATAACCTCAAAATAATGGAACTTGTGAGATCCCATTATTGCGTAATTCTGTCGTTTCTGAGGTCTGCGTTTTGTCACTGGGCATTTCGGCCCATGACATCCTTCTAGTCATCCTCAGATACTCTGTTATTGGCTGAAATGCCTAGTGACGAAACGTCGAATGCAGAACTTGAGAGAAAAATGCTGACATGGGACGGCCATCTTAGTAATTTTTCTATCAAATAATCCAATTTACCCAGCAAACACCCAACATGACCTTGAAATAATGGAAGTTGTGAGTTTTCAACGGTAATTAGTTTTTCCTATAAAATAATCAATTTCCCCCAGAAAACACCCGACATAACCTTAAAATAATGGAATTCGCGAGGCTTTAAAGGGACTTAGTGATTTTTAAAAATGAAATAATCCATTTTCTGCCAAAACACCCAAAATAATGGAATTTGTGAGTTCTGAAAGGGACTCAGTGATTTTTTTATATAACAATTCATTTCCCACTGAAAACAACTCGGGACTCTGACCTCGGTGGCATTTGTAGAAATATGGGTTGTGAAAAAACCTTCACGCTTGATGCCATTTCCAACTATTTCCAAAAGAACCACTTTTGTTTAACACCTGATTTTGACAGATTCCAAAGGAACCAGTTTTTCGGTGGAGCCGCAACGTCACAGAACCCCTAGTTTTTTCTGTGTAATGTTGATTTAATGCAGATTATTTATTCGATATGCCTCGAACAAAAGTGGTATTCCACGAAGAAATGCTTGAAGCACAAAGACTTTTTACACCATGCGCAAGTAATTACTGCAACTTCTGAACATCCCTTAACTTCACATGAAGGTCGCGAATATTTTGGAAACGCAGTCTACTGGATCTTCAAATTTATCAGGCCTCTCAGATACATAACCGTTTTCGAACCAAGAACATCGAAAAAGATTATAATATCGGCGTGGAGATAACTGATTATGGATTGTCGTTTATAGTATATTATGCACCAAGGATTTTACCTGAACCTTTGTTCCGAGTATGATGTTTACAGGACGAGTAGTGTAGTTGCGCGCGCCGTAGGCATTTTAAGCATAAGATAATGAGATTTTGTTAAAATAAACCCTTCAAGAACATTTTTTATAAATAATGAATGAACGATATAGGAACAGTTAATCTATCATTTTGCCTATGTTCACTTTCGACAACAGATATACTGGAACTAATTTTCGCAAGGAAAATACATAAAATATGCACCAAATAGATAGTGTGAAGAGTATTATTCAAACACTGATTAAGCAATTAATTTCGTTAACGCGAAATTTAAAAAATTTGTATTCGTAATGGATTCCAGATGCATATATGTTACCAAAATGCTCATGCATTCATTTTCCAGTACATACAGAGCCTTCCGAATAGAAAGGATCCAAGTTTTATAATCATAACTCGTGACCTATAAGATCCAAAACACCTTTCAATTCTGTCTTGAAGAATATCTTCAAGAAATAGCACACTTTTTGTACCAACGTTGGGAAAGAAACTTGCTCCAGCCAAGTTTTAAAACGTTCTGAAAATAAGTGTCAAAACGAAATTCTTAAACTATATTTCTTGAGTGCAATGTAGTTTTATTCAGAGTGATTAGACTTGAATGGATGCGTTCAAGTAAAAGATATCTTTCTTCACCTGATGTAAGTTTTTCTGATTTCGATGCAGATACATAGATATCACTTGGCCGAAATAGGTGTTTTTTGACAATGCACGAGACAATGATGAGACATTGCACTTGCTTCGTACCCCCTATTGCTAGGGTACGACCTGAATGAATCTCCAATTGGAAACCTCTTTGATCGGAATTGTAAATACACTCGAACTCCAATATAAGGACAGTTTCGGGAGTTGCCTCGCACTGACCTTGCCCTTCAACCAGATTTCTCAAAACGTAAACAGTCAGTGCCGTGTGAATTCGCTAAACACTAAAAAGAACTGACACATGTGCTGACAGCTCATGGAATCATTCACTGCGGTACTTCCCTTTTTTATCGCTCCGATACTGGTGGCAACGCACTGTTTAAATTCCCCGCTGCTCCCTGCCCGCTGAGAAACTGCGGGGGCCAGCAGTTCTAGGAAGGCTTAAACTGGAAGGGACTATATCAGAGTTCGAGTGTATTTTGTAAACCATAACTATCAATATGTGTTTCAACATTATTTACATACAAACTCAAGGGCATTTTTTTACAGATTCTTCATTTTCTAAAGTCTGCCTGGTCACAAATTTATTAATTCTCCTGAATGTTATACGGTGTATTTTCTTGAATCTCCATACTCACATATCAGATGCTCTGAATCTGGAATCTTCATAAGCGGACGAGCACAGTCTGAAGTTGCGCACCGAGTCCAGGCTCAGCTCCCTCGTTGCGGAGAACCGCCGCATGGGGGGAAGTGGTGGGAAAGCGCGCGCGAGCATACAACGCCTTGTGTCGGGCACGCACGATCACGTACGACACCTCACACCGCCCTCTCTACCTAACTCTCATTTTGTACTCATTCGATGCGTAGATTATTAGGTTGTTGACAAATGCTTCGCTGCAATTCAATGTTTTAGTTTGTTTCATAGATGCTGTATGAAAATAATAATGGATAATATTATTATTGATGAAGTTCCTACGTGTTTAAACAATACATTGTTTAACAAACGAGCCAAGGAGTGGAAAGATTTCTATAAGCCTCAGTTTCAAAGGCAGGAATTAATTTGCATACATTGTAGTGTTGTAATTAGTCATGCAAGGAATAAAGAATTGAGGCGTCGTTTAAGTTCAAAGTCGCACAAAATGAAGTATGCAGTTTCTCAAAATAACAAAAAAAAGAAAGATTCATCTCGAGGATTATGGCAAAAAAATGTTGGAAGTTCTGAGGTTAAAAGATTTTGCAACAGAACCGAAGATCAAAATAAATTTGATAAAGATCTATGTGAGATGTTTCTCGGAGCTGATATTCCATCAAAAAAAGTTAATGACCCTTTCCTTAGGAAATTTTTCTTCGACTCATACAGGTAAAAACATTCCCAATAAATTATCCAAACAGAGTGGACCAGCGTCAAAAGTAGCCGAAAAAAAATTGAATGATGTTCTGGCAAAAAACAAAGATTTAAGAGTAGTGCAATTGATTGCTGGAAATTTTGATGCTCAAAATATTCAAGGTTGTCCCTACTCTGAAAGTGAAATTCAGAAGATGAAATATTCCCCCATCACATCGATAGAGGTAGAGCGCAGTTTCTCTCGATATGCTAATATTTTTAGCAACAGAAGGAGAGCGTTCATTTTCGATAATTCAAGAATCTTATTCACGGTATCGGCTAATGCTTTAACCCCCAATAAATTTGATTTCGTTAATGGTTGATAAAACATTGTTAACTGACATTCAATTTGAAATGTCTCTTCGGCACCGGCTCATTTTATTTGCATTGATAATGACAACACATCATTTGTCGCTCTATTTTCTTTTCCTTCTACTCAGTGCTGTCCGCTAATCACAATCACTGAGCCGAGCCTAAGTTCGGTGCGCAACTTCAAGACTGGGCTCGTCCGCTCTCTGCATGAACAATTTCTTTTCGGGCTTGAAGGGCTCATCTCCGGAGATATATATCATGGACTATAAATGCCGCACTAATTGCTTCTTTGAAATTATTTAATGTGTGTTGCGAGGTCAGATATAATTTTTTCATAAAAGTACCTCCTCTATTTACCTGACCTGCCCATCGTCTGAATTGTCGTGTACTCTCTACTTTTCTGAATTTACTTTTTACTGTATCCATTGACAAGTTCTTCTTTCGTTTAGCACTTCTCCAATATTCCACAGCTCTAAAATTGTAGTCAAAACTTAATTCTTCTTTTATGTGGGTCCCCTTGCTTCACACGTTTTGGGGTGCTTTTTGGCGCGAGTCCCCTTGCCTTTTACTTTTTGGGGAGTTCTTTTGGTGTTAATCTCTTCGCCTCTAACAATTCGGAGTTCCTTTTGATGTGAGTCTCCTTGCCTTTCACATTTCGGGGTGCTTTTTTTATGTGGATCCCCTTGCCTCTCAAGTTTTGGGGTGCTTTTTGGTGTGAGTTTCCTTGCATCTCACAGTGTTACTTGAAAAATGATTCTTTACTCAATTTAACGTTCACTTTTCTCTTCTCCCCGCGATCTTTTTGTGATCTTTCTCTTCGGAAAAATGTCATACTGTGGACATGACGATTACGTCTTCAAAATCAGAGTCGATTCTGAAGAGGGTACAGAAGAATGATATTTCTGTGTGCCCGGCAAAGTTTTTGCAGAACCGAATCGAGTTTTAAGGTCTTCGGCAGTGGCGGCATGATTTTCTTTTGAGATGAAAAATATTACCGTTTCAGGCAAATTTTTCTTAGCCCATTGATATAGAGCATCAGCAGTCAAAATTTGATTCTGAGACGACGCTTGGAGACTGGCACATGCAGCGAGTTTTTTCAAATTGCACCCAATTCCATCACATGGTCCTTTTCCATGTGCAGTCGCGTGAAAGTGCCATTCCGCCCGAATACCGAAGTCCACTTCATCATGCAGCAGATTTGCAAAATTTTACTTCTTTTTGAAATGTTGTTCTGCACCATCGGTGAAGTAAATCTTTTTTTTGGTATGAAATTTTCTTTCATGTATTTGGTTATAACTTCCTGAAATTCGTAAACAGATATTATGTCGTAAAACAAGTTGTCAGATAGAAGAGCTAGACTGCAATGTTCTAATTTATTGCCGTCTTTGTAATAGATGATAGTTGTAAAGATCGTAACCTGATCAATGTTCCAATGAAATGACTATACGGCATTTTGTGCTACGAATTCATAGTTTTCAGCGAAATCGCATAGAATAAGTCATTCTTCTTCTTTTAAGCTAGTTTACAGATGTTTAAAGAAAGAAGACTGCTGCTTAGCTATAAAAAAATCAGACTTTAATTTAAATAGAAGCTCGACAAGTTCTTCTGCTGAATCTTCTGCATCAGTAATCTCAGTACGTAATGTGCTCCCATCAGTTTGTTGACAACACTGATATTCTATCCTATCAATAGAGTGATCTGCAAAAACCGATTTCAAAAAATCTTTGAGAGCATCTGTACTGGGACATGATTCGCATCCATCAAAATAGCATTCTGGACTATGACTGCTGCATATGATTTTTTTGATAGCGTCATGATCAAGCATTTGATTAACGTTTTCGTGGTGAACACACACACAAACATTTTGAGTTCCACTAGCTCCAGTTGGTACGCATTGACGAGGTCTGATGCAAGTGTCAAAAGTAAAACTTTTTGCGAATTACTGGAAGAGTTTTTGAATTTTTCTATGATTTATTGAAGAATCTCCATTGCCGACTCATGCTCTTCATTGCTCTCAAAAAGGGATGCATTGTTGTTGGAAATAGGGATATTCTCATCTTCGAGCATGGAATCTACTTCAATGAACAATGGAGAAAATAGGGTAAATTCAGACATCTCTTTTCTGCAAGATCCACATACTTTTGTACAGTTGATATGCTAGGGTACTTCTCTCGAAGTTTCACAAAAATTGTTCTTAGATCAGATGAGAACTTATGATTATCCTCTTGAAAAGGATTACAACAACGGTGACCAAAGCTCCTTCGTCTCTTCATTGTGCCAAAGTACTGCTCCAAGAAATATTTTTCTATGTGTTGTACAAAATTAAACCACTACAGTTGATGTAAATATGAAAAAAAGGACCAGCACAAGTACTGAACAAGCCTAAAATGAGGTATGGATGTGACAAATCTACGATTTAGCGAAGCGAGAGTAACCGTTGTCGGTGTGAATGATACGTATGGTGTTAGCTTCGAATGTCAAAGGATTCACTTCTCACTTGTTTACTTCAGGTACTTCAGATTGTAGTCCATACGTCGTGTCTGTCTTTCACAGCAGAAGGATAAACATCTGCTTCTGTTATTGTACCTTATCTTTGCAGCATTGCCAGCTGTCTCACGGTTATTTCATTTACATTTATATTGACAACGATAAGAGTGACTGTAATGTACTATACACAAAGTAAATGAATTGTGCAGTTTTTATATGACGCACAATTTTGTCTACAATCAATGTTGTTTTTTCAAATTTGAGGGTAATTTCTCCCATTCTCGGAAGTTTGGGAAGGATGGAAAAATATTTATCTGATTTTTGAAGCATTTGAGAATTAATTATGTAAGAGAGTGTAATTGAAATTTACTTTCAAAAATGAATAAAACATTAGAAGTTATATAGGAACCTCTTGCAGCATGAGGGTGTTTGAACTTGACAATACATTGCCCAAGAAAGGGGGCAGTTTTTCTGATGAAACAAAAAGTGTTATTTAGTTTTTTATTTCCCTACAAAACGAATCTTCTTCCCAAGAATTGTCTCAAATATGTATATTTTTTAATAAAAAAGTTCACATAGGGGTAATTCACCCTGAGAAGCAACCCTCTTCTAAAATGTGGATTTTATGTTATGTACTTTATGACTAGAAACGTTTTCCATATGATGAGATTCCAAAAAATTCAAGATTTCTACAAAAAAATTCCACTTATTTCTGTTGCTTGTGAAATATTCAGGGGTGGGTTTCACTCCTTCAAGCCGAATATTTGCAGAAAAGAAAAAACACGTGTCCCTCACTTTTTTGAGTACTACAACATATATCAAGGAGAATAAAATCGGAGGCGGACATCTATGGAAGTTCCTTATGTAGAAGCAAAGCACTAGAATACGAGTAAGGGTCAATCAAGTCACCACTTATACTCCTCCTTACATTACATTGACATTTACATTACTTATACATTATATCTCAGAAAAAATTGTTGCAAAAATTTAAATTGTGGCACAAACTTAATCGAAGTTAGCAATCTTAAAAGAAAAAATAATTATTCTGATATAGAGTCTAAAATACAGTTCATAAATTTTTGTTAAAAAATTGCTATTCCTCTAATGAATTTCCATTCAAAATTACCATTTTTTAAATATCATTCCATGAAAAGTATTTCTGAATATATCACAATAATTCTTATATCTTTAAGAGTGTAAGCTTAAGTAAGTTTTTGTCCAAGTTTCAACACTACTGACTAAGAGTTTTCGAGATATAATTACACAAATATGTTAGTTTTAATCAAATAAATTATTTATAAAGCTGCAGCTCAAAAACACTGCGTCTTACGAAAATAATACAAATAACAAACAAGTTTTATTTTGGATTGATTTGTCATTAATTTGTTTAATCTGGAATGAAATTCTTTAATTTCCAAAGATGAAAATAACATAGTTTAATTTTCAACGAGCAATTTTTTCAGGTGTTGTAGTACTACGTAATTATTTATTTATACTGCATATGAGATTGGCTGAAAAGGTGACAAAGCGGAGTTGGCATTTTTTTTAATCTCATAAATTCCCTCAGTTCATTGAATGACTATTTATTCTCCAAAACATTATTTGCCACTGGCGAGCCGTTTTCGATAAAAATGACTTTTTAAAAATCATTACAGGTTTTATGGACATGGACTTCAACAATCATGTGAAATTTTGTAAAATTATATAAATGTAACATTTTTAAGACTCGTCTGCAATACAAAATTCACTTATTCGTAAGTTCATCCTTTTTTTTCTAGATACTCATTCGCTGTAACTACATATTTTTTTGTGTTTATCTATTTGTTAACTTTGTTAACAAATAGCAAAAATTTGTTAACTTCTCATGTAAAATTTTGTTCAATCGTGTAACAATCAAATTTTTTAACACATGTTTTTAATAATAAAATTCGCTTTTCGAATTATCTTTTTTTTTATTTCGTCTTTTTCTAGGAAAATTATTATAACAATATAACGATAAGAATATAATTTAAGAAAATTACATCTTGAAAATAAATAGCATTCTTTACACTATTTCTTAATAATCCTGACTACGATCTGCGACAATGTCAAGTCTTGGTTTATATAATTTATTCATAACAATACCAGTTGTTAATTCACTGTTATTCTCACAACTAGTTGAAATTCATATAATGTAGTCCCCGCGGAGAAATGAACATAATTTTCAAAAAGATATTTATTTTTTCATTTTACAATGAAAATTAATTACATTTTTTTTCAAAATTGCCATTTTGTAAGAAGTTATCAAATTTATTCAAAAATACACAGGGTTAGTTCGGAAGCTTATCATAAATGACGCCCAGCAGTATCAGATACCATATATAACAAAATTTTGCAATTGTTTTAAGAAAATGATTCAACAAAATTGAGTTTTTCAATCAAAATGATATTTAACTAGCTACTTCAGATGTGTATTTTTGATTGAAAATTTGGAGAAAAAAAAATGTTTCGATATGACTTCTAAAAAATAAAAACCATTTGTTAATTATTTCAACAAATTTCATAAACAAATGCGTGAATTCGTCACTCCTTAATAGATTCGTCTCGTTTTTTGAAGAGAATTGACAAT
>JAUMHM010084614.1:0-50521 GCA_032362435.1 Melikaiella ostensackeni
AGATATAATGACAATGGAAATGAGATATCGAGGTCGATGAGATGTAAATATGATGGCTGATTACTGCCGGTCATTGAAGAGAGAAAGTAATGAGAACGGAGCGAAGCGCAGAAAGGAACCGCTCGTAAGATCTTTCAAGGATAAAAAGATGAGACACCATAAGAAACAGTGAATGCACGGATGATTCCCGATATTTAGTGTAAGGATTCAGGAATTGTATAAAACTCTGTTTGGACAAATTTGTTTGACCCTGATCCTCACATAATGAGGTTAAAATGACCCCAGATTCGAATTTAGCGACCCCAGAAATGTCTAAGAAGTGTGGTTTCTCCGATTTCATGGTTTTTTCTTTCTTTTGACTTCGGAATGACCTTGATCCTGACCTCATGGGGTCGAACTAACCTCGAATTCCGACTCAGCGATCCCAAAAACGTCTAAGAGTAGAGGTTTTTTTCAATTCCATGGTTTACTCAATTTTGACTTTGATATGACCTTCATCCCGACCCAAAGAAGTGAAATGACCCCGGATTCAGATTTAACGACCGAAAAAATATCTTAGAGTAGTGGTTTACGCCGATTCAATTGTTTTTTCTCATTTTGACCTCAACTTGACCTCGATCCTGACCTGATGGGGTCAAACTGACCCGGATTCAGATTCAGCGACCCCGAAAACGTCTGAGAGTAGAGGTTTTCTCCGATCCGATGGTTTTCTTCATTTTGACCTTCAATTGATCTTGATCCTGACCTGATGGGTCAAAATCAACCCAGTTATAATTGGCATGAATGCTGATAAGGGTAATATTAATGTTTGCATGAAAAAGTCTGTATATGTTAAAGAAATGAAAGAATTACTTTCAAATGGAGGATGTTGGATAAATGAGATGAAAATTCATTCAAGAAATTGAAAAATAGTTCTTTGAAAGTGCTTGATAAACGGAGAATGAAAGTGCTCCTGAGAAAGCATGTAAGATGGAAAGATATTGAAACTCAAGGTTCAGTTCTCGACATATGTTACGGATTGAGAAAGATTCATAAGGAAAGTTATCCTTTGATATTAGTCATTTCAACTATTAGCACACCCACTAAATTTTTAGAAAAAGACTTTAACTCAATACTTAAGGAGTCCCTAACAACCTTAAAATGCAGTATAAAAAATACTTGGGAGTATCAAAAAAATATAACTTAAAAAATAGTTCCGGATGACTATGTAATGATTTCTTTGGATTGTGTTGCATTGTCTCCGGGTATACCTTTGAAATTAGTTATAAGAGCAATTTTTAACAGATGGAGTAAAATTTAAATATGATTTCAACTAAATCGTCACGGAGGATTTGCAAAACTTAGCATCTGAAAAATTATATTTTTATTTATTTTTATTTTTATTTTCGGTGTTAGATGAGGAAGAGTTGAAAGCAAGCAAACAATAGTTCAGCTTCAATTAATCAAACAGAAGTAAAAGAACTTAGTTCATTTAATACTTTTTTTCTCTCTTATTTTTGTCGAATTTTGAAAGCTTTTCAATTTATGTTAAAAAAGTTTGAAATCCTTACAGTTTTGAGAGTTCCATTCAAAATGGATTCAATAACAACTTTTGGTGGAGATCCTCTAGATAAATTTGAAAGAAGTTGTGTTGTTTACAAAATGAGTTGCAAATTTTGTGAGATGGCTCGCGTGGCACAGACTGGTAGACAATGGGACAATGTTCAGATTTTACATTACGAAAGTAATGAGAGTAAGAGAGAAATTCTGGGAATGCTTGATATTAAAGAACAAGAGGAGTTACCTATAAATTTAAAAACTGATTTAGCAGAAACAATTAATGGTTTTCAAAGTATCAAGAATTCAATTTAATAATGAGTTTTCAGGAATTTTTCTTTATTCTCTTTTTAAATGTTATCTGTCTTGGGAAAATTAAATAATCTTTATGATGGTATGATGAAGTACAAATGCCAATGAGTTTTTATGAATTTTTCTTTATTCTTTTTTTGAATTTAGAATGTAAAATTAATATTAATACAAAAGTTTTACATTCCATCGTATCTCTTATCGAAAATAATAGAAAAGAAAAGCAAGCACAATGTTCTTGATAATTGATGAAAATTGATATCTCAAGTTCAGAATCAGTATATAATATTTTTGTACAATATGTAGAGAATCAAACTGTTACATTTTTGTCAAAAAATACCAATCTCCGATGGAAAACGCTAACATATCGTTTTAACTTAACGTTATTTAAAATTCTTAGTTAGATTTTTGTCGAAAGAAAACAAAACAATTTCTGGTAAGAAATGCTAACATATCGTTACTGTTAGACTTTGTATTAATTTTTTTTTCAAATACTAACATGCAGCGGAAAGCGCTAACATAAAATATGCATAATATTTCCGATTATTCATTAGATAATCTGAAACTTTTAATTTACCCGTGTGAAAATATTTCGTCGAAAATTTGTCCTCAAGACGTCCCACTCTGTTTTCAAAACGTTGAGAATGGTCATCGGCTTCTTGGTTTTTTTAATGTACAAGAAATTTGTAGTTGAATTTGAATATTGGATGAGAAAGAAGAATCCAAATTTTGATTTATTCTAAATATAATTTTTCAGATTTTTAATTCAAATGGACAAAAATGTAAATAAATGGTATGTTTTTTCTGTTCTGAAACCTTAAAAAATTGAACATGATAGATAAAGGTTGAAAAATAAAGTTGAAACAGACCTACTGAAAAAAATGATTGATTGGGAAAACTAATACAGTAGTAGGACCGATTAATTTAGATTGTAATATATGCTGCACTTCTGTCACCGGTCACAAATCTCATTTAAGTCACACACCTACCCCTGTCCAATGTCTCGTGTGGGAGGCACTCCTGTGAGTAGCCTCAAATATTTTAAGTCAAACCCCCACCCCTTTCCAGCATCTTGTAAGGGTGGAAAGCCACCCCTGTGAATTGTTACAGAAATAATTCAAGTCACACCCCCACACCTTTCCAATGTCTCGTGGGAGCGGGAAGGTACCCCTGTGACTGATCACATAAATATTTTAAGTCAAACCCCTATCCCTTTTCAGCGTCTCGTAGAGTATAAATCACAACTTGTTGAAGTACAAAACTGGTTATTTTGTTTTATCATCGAAGTAATCGTCACAGCTAATAGCATCTCAACTAATACTAAGCTTGTTGTCCCAACCAACCATTTTTTTCAGTCTGGGCCACGATTAGTTCCTTCTTTCATAAAGTATATTTCCACAGCGAAACATACCCATACATCGTGCATAAATTTAGATTTGACAAGAAAATAGGTTTTCTTAATTCTTTGAATGGGCCACCCTACTGCTAGTAATGCCCATGTATATTCCTGAGTTCAATTATTATTCTATCTGGGCAGTATGAACGTTTCGTGGCCCAAATACCTTGAAGAAGAGATTATTCAGAGGATCATTCTGCAATATTGGTATAGTCACATTGGCAATGTTGCCATCTATGCGTACTCTAACTCTTTCAAAGGCATTTAAAAGACCCATTCTAGGAACCAGTATTGGACACAAATGTCTAGTATCCTGTGTGAGTACTCCAATAATGTACGCGCGATTATTATCTGTTCCCACATCATAAGGGCCTGGGAATAAAGGGTATCTTCGACCTCGATCTCGAGAACTTTCGTAATGATGAACATGAAGTTGAATGGGACACGGATGAACTGCGGCCTGTCTAAATGTCCAAACTAATTCTGCAAAAGAAAGTGTATGTAGAAAATTAATTATTGTATTAGAAAATTAATTATCGTATTAATTATTAAATTAATTCTATCAATAATAGTTTTTACTCTACCAAAAAAAATTGCTTCCTTAGAAAAAGGAAATAATAATCAGGTCCAAGAATAGGTAGGCAAGAATCCTGAAGTAAGTACGATCCAGGGTGGCCCTCATTCGTTAAAATCATATTTTTTTTAATTCTAGCCCTTACTTTTGTTTAAATGCTCACCGAAATTTTCTCCGACAAATTTGATCCAAATCGGTTAATGTTAACCCGTTTCCCATAGACCATGTAGTTTCCAATTGATTTAACGTGGGATAAAGGCAACTTCATTCTAATGTGTGATTCAAACGCGAAAATATGGTACTAACAGAACTTATTATACGTGATTCTGTTCAGAATACCTCAGGGAATAAGAATCGGCCTTAACTTTTAATATTTAAAAATTTTGAGATCTTCTTACGGAGCCACAAAGAATCCCTTATATGGTAAGTGATAATTCAGAATTTCATGTGATGGTAAGCTTAATGATCACATTAAACAAATCTTTTTTGAAAAAATAATAATCAGGAATGAATAATTTCTCGATCTTCACTCATTTTCAACTAATTTTCAATTTTTCGACAAATTTAAATTTGTTCAAGCGATTAATTTATTATACAAGTCGCCAAAATCGGTATATATCATACAGTGAGGCCAAATTCATACCAGTCATACCTTATGACGGCTGTTTTCACCCATTTCCTTGATTTCAAAGATTTTTTTTAATTGATACTGGGATCGTACGTCGGAGTAGTTCATAGTAAAGTTTCAAAGTTTCAATTGCCTTTGTTTCGAAATGGGAAAATTAAAATATGGCTTCTATTTTCACTTGCTCATATGTCCCCAAATACAAAATCGAACATTAAAATTAATGAGTTAGCGACAGAAGAATTTTGTGACTGATTTATGCCTATACGCATCAACTATATTAAGTTGACGATTTCAAAATTTATGAATAGAGATAAATATTTGAGTTCTAGATGTGCTCAATAATGGTTAAAAGTTCATCCGCGAAGTTTCTTTTTCGTTCAATGGCACTCATATTTTAGGATAGAACTCGAAAAGTACCATTTTGAAAACTCTAACAAGCAAATAATTAATTTTATTCTTGTGAAAGAGTTCACATCAGCACAAGGATATCAATTGTCCTGTTTTCACTGAGTAACATACAAAAACTAGAATGGAACTCGGAGAAAATCAGTTCGAATATCTAAAAAAATCATTAATTCTATCAATATGTAAGTGTTTACGTAAGCACGGGAATGCTAATTGTTTGTAAGTTAACAAAGCTTTATGAAATGTGCATTGTATGATTCACGTGCTACCGAATTCGGATACAATTTCTAATGATTCCTAATAAAACAAGAAGATAATTGAAATTGTGGATGCACTGCCAAATAGAGCCCAAAGAAAAGTATAATTTGTTGGCGTTTTTCACGTATATTCTAAACATTTTCAAAACAATTTCAAAATTTAAGGTTACACTCGGTGACACTCGGTGACATTTAGTGACTATGTGCAGTAACTTTTTCATAGATCATGTGTGCGTTCAAAAAAATGAATCATAGAAAGTACTATTTATTAGATGTTGCCAATTATCATTTTTTTAAATATACTTCTGAAGGTGCCTTTATTCTTCTTAAGGCAAAGTGAGCACTTTGCCTTTGAATCAAAAACGAGGAATTTCGAGTTTTCAGTTTTGAATGTAAACGCTTCAAATGACGTTAACTTATTATATTTCCCCTCAAAATAGTGATAAAATTAATAGAAAAATGGCATTCTGAAACATGCTAAGTTAGATTTCAACACAAAAAAAACATTTCAAATCCGCTTGTATTAACAGGAACGCCAGCAAACGTAATTTTCGATCTGTAATTTATCTGGACCACAAATATGATATAGTCAGACTCCAAATTTATCCATGCATCATTTTATGCACGTTCTTATGTTTCTACGTCTAACAATATCCCTTCTCTTTAGGGTCTCATTTGCACATTTCACCTATTCTATCTTCGGTCTACCTCTGGGTACGCTACATTCACTTTATCTAAATACACTTCATTCGCCAAACGTTCTCCTTTCATTCGCTCTACATGACCAAACCGTTACGGCTAATTTCTTTCACTCTTGTGGAACAATGTTTCTTCTACACCACTTTTTTTACCCACTCGTTACTGACTTCGTTCATAAGCGTTTTACCGCATATATTGCGTAGGAACTGCATGCCAAACGCGTTCAATTTGCTCCTAACAATGTCTTAATATGTCTAGGACTTGCTACCATACAACACTGTGGGAGCAAGCACAAAATTATTTATTTCAATTTTAGCTATACTCGTTACATTTTCACTCACTCGACTACCATTATACATTGCTTTTATTGCTTTCAGGGGTCAATCTTTTACTCCATACGCTTTCAGGACTTCCCAAAGTTTGGATTTCTTTATCATATCGAAGGCTTTTTGCAGATCAACAAATGCACAGAAAACTCTTTTGTTTACTATCACTCTTTTCTATGATCTCTCCCAAGCTGAATATCTGTTCCGCACATGATCCCCCTGACAAAAATCCACATTGAACTTCCCAGATCCTTTCTTTAATTATCACCATGACCTCCTCCATCAGTATTTTCGTGAATATTTTGCCCACGGTACTCAGTAGGCTAATCGCTCTATGATTAGTATAGCTGCCTTTATCACCCTTTTCCTTCTAGATTGGGACGATAATCACCTTCCTCCAATCATTTAGACACTATGCATAGCACACGTATTCATAAATTCACTCAGCCACACCAATTCGCCACCGCTCTTAAGCATTTCAGAGGTGATACCATCCATACCAGCAGCCTTACCATTCTTTAGTTTCTTAATCACGGATACAATATCGACGATATTGATTCTCCTCCTGTCACTCACAATGGGATTTGCTAACGTATTTTCTTCAATAGGAAGGTTGTCATGCTCCATAGCTTGAACTTCATACAATTTCATGAAAAAATCTCTCATACAGTCTTTCACTTACTCCGAATCTCATACCATTTTACCATCAGCACACTTGATTCCGATGGCATCAGTGCTAGAATTTCCTCTCATAATCTTCTCAACCCATTTCCAAAGTAATTTCTTATTGCCTCCAACGTCGTCTTGCATTTTTTCATCTTCTTCCGCTTTGATTTTATCTTTGCTATCTTCGACTAGTATCTTGTCTCTCCTGTTTTCATCCCTATAATCATTTTTTAATCTAGTGCTCTCCTCATCTCTATGACCTTTACTGTTAACCAATTTCAAGCGCGCGAGCTCATTCTCGTTGACAGCCACGCAGATTTCATCATTTCACCAAGCGTATCTAGCCCTCCTTCCTAAAGCCGCAGTAACGCACACTTCAGATGCCATCTTGAAGATACTATCCCGTAGAAATATCCCGTATGATTATTGTACTTCTGGTTTCTGCAAATTCTCTATTCAAACTCGCGTCTGCTTCGGCTTATTATTAGATCTTCTTCTCCTTCACTCTTGACCTAGACTCATTTTCGAAACTAACAGGTAGTGATCCGTTCCACACTCAGAGCCTCTCGTAACCCTTGTATCCCCTTCAAGCCCTCTCAGTCTCTCATCCGCTACAACAATGTCAATCATCCCGTAACTTTCGCCACTGCACCAAGTATACATGTGGATCTTTTCATGTCGGTACCTTCGCGTTGCACACCAACTCAATCATTCATATCTCCAAGCAGATTTATTCTTTCGCCAGGATCACAAGTCCATAGTACATCAATTAACAAGTCCCAGAAGGTATCTTCCACATCTCTCTTGTCACGATCAACTGGAGCGTAGCACGCTATAATGATCAACCTTCTGATTTCCACTTTCATTCTATCCAACAGTAATATAGGAGATACACATTCATACTTCTTGAAATGCTGTATTGCTCTCTTATTCATATTTTGACCGAATTCTTGAGTACTATATGAGTCCACATCTACTCCTGACCAGAGTTCGAGTCCGTTTCCTATGTTACTTACTTGACACCTCTTCGTCTTTGTTACCGGTTTCACAACTTCTCAATTTTTATTACTCACCCAACATGACGAACATAAACAAACGAATAAGAATAATTTATGAAACAAGTGAGAAGAGTTCTAAGATCCTCATGTTGAGCTAACACTTGCGAAGTGCAAAAGTTAATATCAATTGATTTTAAATGCTGCTGGTGGAAAATGATGCAATTCTTCTTGAGTGCTATAACTGTAGTTAAATTTTGCTTTTGTGATTTTTTCAAAATTCAAGTTGCACGGAACTTTTTTGCTTTGTAGTTCCTTGCCCTTGTAGTTGAAATGAGAGGAAAATCGAGGATTCGAAGATGAAGGTCTACAAAAAGATCTTCATTTCATCCTTCCAAATCAATGCGTGCGTATGTCGTGTATTTTTTAGTCGAAACGTGAAGTGAATGGGAAGTTTCAAGTTTAATTTTCTTAACAAATAGAGGTAGGCCCTTGTGGTTGAAATAGAAGGAACGTCGATATGTCAAGGGGTGATGAGTCTATTGAAAAATCCTTATACCATTCTTCCAAGTTAATGCGTGTGTCTGTCGTATATTTTTTATTCGAGACGCAATGTCCATATCCGTAAATGAGCAGCGAATTTCCAATTGTTAATAACAATTTCGACTTTACATTGTTTTTACAAACTCTAGGTACTATAGAATTCTAAGATACTGAATATGTTGTTGTTGGAAACTTGAATTTTCATACTCCATAGAAATCACTTTGCATTTGTATTCATTTTTCCATTTTTCATGGTATATTGTAGAAACAAGCGGATACTGATAGAAAGAAGGTTTGTTCTCTGGGAGTTTATCGAATGTGAAATTATACAAGCGTGTTTTTCGTGTGTAGAAAAATGGTACTCTTCTGCCTCTGTGATCAATCTTTTTATAATTCTCGGTTTCTAAATATTTTTCAACCAATTCACATTTTCCTCATTCATTTTAAGAATCACATATGTGCAAAAGTTTCTAGCCCTTCTACCATGGATGATAATTTGTTACAATTACATTTGTGCAAAATAAGTCATGCAAAATGAATCTTCAATTTGAACAAACTCGAGCACTAGCGGACGGTGTGATGTCCATCGCTTCGTCGAGATCTTCGATGGGGAAACTGCCTAGCTGACACGGCGCATGCACGCTACACATGCTCACACGTAAGTGGACAACTAAGCGATTGGTTTGATAACAAGCTTCATGTCCAGCCCCCTGCAATGCGGAGTTTCGCTGTATCGTAGTTACACCAATGTCTAAGAATAGCTTCCTTAGACGAGCAAGGTGTTGATCTCAAAACAGTGAAAATACTGGGCGCATTTGCAGATGATAAGATTGTTATGGCAGAATCAGTCGACGATTCGCAGAGAATGATAAGCAGACTGGAAACCAGCAGAGAGTATGGGTCTTCAGATTAACGCGAATAAAATGAAAATTATTGTGATGGGAAGAAGGGGCATGAAACAGTATACAACATTGCTTCAAATGAAGAGAGATTAGGAAAAGTTGATGATTTCGTGCATCATGGAACTTTATTTACTGCTGACGGAAAGATAGATGTAGAGATATCCAGGCGCATAAACACGGGTAGAAATGTTATAGGCAGTGTGTGAGTATTAGGAGCATAGTAATTTCTTCTACTTTTAGTAACGACTAGAAGTAAAAATGCAACTAATAAAACTAAAATTGCAATACAAAATTCTGTGCTTGCACTTAATGTTTGGTATGGTTTGGCGAGACCTGGACGTATCAAGAAAAAGACAGGAGTGAAGAAAACACGGTTGGCATGAAATTCCTGTGGAATGTATTCAATGAAGCGCTAATGGACAAAGCCAGTAATGAGTGAGCGCTTGGGGTGATTGCTTGGAAAAATTGATCTGCGACCCGTGTCGGAGCGGTGTTATAGGTAGAGAGTGTAGTTTGAATGAGCAAAATGTAACTCCTAGATTGAGCAAAAACCCTCCCCCCTCCTCCAGTATTCGTAATGAATAAGCCTTTTTCCGAACATAAGTTCATCAATTTCTGCCCATCAATGTTCGTTTTTTCATTTCTGAAATTACCAGGTACCCTGTCAGTACCTTCGATTTGCACACTAGCTCAGCCATTAATATCTGCGAGTAAAATGATTATTTCCCCAGGATCGCAAATACCTATAATATTATTTAACGAGTCTCGGAATGTATATGTTACATCGATACTGACGTCATCAACTGAAGCGTAGCATGTTATCATTAATATACTCCTGATTCTCTGCCCATAATAATCTAGGAGATATACATTCATACTTGTTGATATTCTGTTTGACTCTCTCATTCATTGTCAGACCGACTACTTGGCTACCATGTGATTCTTTATAAAGTCCTGATCAAAGTTCGAATCCATATTCTAGCTTTTTTATCTCACATCGCTTCATCTTTGTTTCCCCGACACGTAAAATATTTGGCTTCCTGATGCGCATTGTATCTCCTGATTCCCTTTCCTCAAGATCATTTACTCCTTTAACATTCAAAACACTCAGTCTTCATTTATCTCCTAAAACTCTTCTGAGGGCACGACTTCCGTCAACAAAAATGTGAATCC
Source organism: Melikaiella ostensackeni (assembly GCA_032362435.1). NCBI lineage: Eukaryota > Metazoa > Arthropoda > Insecta > Hymenoptera > Cynipidae > Melikaiella > Melikaiella ostensackeni. Next base: position 10,410 of record JAUMHM010084614.1, read on the forward strand.
TGTCCGAGGTTACGTTATTATTTTTATTGTCTATTATTTGAAGTATACACCCAACTACCAACTTGATGCGAGCAATGTTTCCCAAAAGTATAAAATCATCCCCAAACTCAGCAGCTACATCGTCCTAAGGTGGTGTGTCCATTCATAATGTCAGTCCCACTAAATTTTTGGTCTTTTGAAGGAAAGTATAAAAACAAAGCCAGAACCAAAGAAGTTATGATCGTTTCATATCGTATACTGAGGATGTCACAAGCATCCTGCAGTCTGGGCGATAAGATTGAAGAAGACCATTTATACTTCATAAATGTGATGCGGATTTTTAACCCTGAATAAAACCTGACAGCCCTTGGAACTTTCACAAATTTCCATTACCCTCCGAAAGATTCCCAGATTTCCAAACGTTGTAAGAATTTTGATAAATTTCCATCAATTTCCAAAAATTTTAAACATTTCCAAACATTTCTATCAATTTTCGAAAATTCCCAAAAGTTTTCAAAAGCTTAAAACATTTCAAAATATTTCTACAAATTTTCAAAAATTTTGACAAGTTTCATGAAATGTCCCATATTATAAATGTAATGTCAGTCCGTTCCCATAGCCGATGAAAATTCAGTATTAAAATGGAAACATTGAAGTTTGAGGTTGGATATGGAAGTTACTTAGCCCATTTGTAAATTTCACATTATTGTCTTTTTAATGCTTCAATGAATTTGAAAATGTTACACAATCGCATTAGTTGTCTTTATTAACTTCCCGTCTAATAATTAATATATTAGCTTCAAATAAATTCGTATATTTTCACTAAGAAATTATCAGTTTTCTGCTGAAGAATTTCCCAATATTTTCACTAATCAAATTAGTGCTTTTTCACTATTTTGTATTGACTGGCTTATTCTTCTCTAATGGGAGAAAAATAATTATTTAAATTGAGGTAATTTCGAAGAGGAAATAAATGAGCTGGAATTAAGAACGCGATATAAATTGTAGGTATTATTATAATCACCTGAAGGATGAGGGAAAATCGCCAAAATGAAGAATAGAGTGTCAATCAGAGTCCACATTTCCTTGAAATAAAGAGAACCAACCCACATATAAAGAATTTCGATGCGCGTGTAAAATGAATATTCTTTAGAATGCTTCTGTGTATGGATTGAACTAATTGCTATGTAAATCGTCATTCTTAATTGTTTGTATTTTATAAATCTGCTTCTCTTACACTGGAGTCGTAAAAAGTCTTCAGATTTATGACGCAAAACTGTTCACCTGAAACAGAAGTCCCGTATCGTAGTACAGAATTGATTAAAACACACATTTAATATAATAATGTTCATTATGATATAGAAAATTTTTTATTTTGGACATACTTTAATTGAGGGCAAAGCGCAAGGCACGTGATGAGAATGTATTTGTTGGAGCCGTATCAGCTTCAACAAAAAAGAATTCACCATCACCAAATTACAAATGTCAAAATTAATGATGATTTGATGATGAAATTGAACCAAATTACATGATGTACGACCTTTAATTTTAGACGGTCAGTGCACAAATCTGAAAGAATTACCAAGGCGCGGTTTGTGTTTGGAAGGAGAGGATATATAACGTTGGTAGATTTCTGTAAATGTTTTTTATTGTGATTTAAAAAAGCTAAAATAAAGGGAGCCAAGAGAAAAAAAGGAGGCAGTGGACTTGGCGGCTGTCTCCTCTTTCTTTCTCTTTTCTCATTTTGGTTCTTTTAATTTGAATGAAGACATTCATGATTCTTTGTATTCTTCGCATCTTAATTTCAATAAAATTTCATAGTTAAACTTGAAAGTTGGGCATTGAAAAGAATTTGAATTGTGACTTATAGAATTTTCCGGAAATCACTGGAAAGTTTTGGAAATGTATAAAAAGTTCAAGAAAGTTATCAAAAGTTATGGAAAGTCTGGAAAAGTTTAGGAAAGTTATCGAAGTTTTTGGAAATCGATGCAAATGTTTGTTACTTTTGGAAAATTATGAGAATTTTGTAAACTGTGAAAATTGTGGAAATTTCTGAAAATTAATAGACATATTTGGAAATGTTTGAAACATTTGGAAACTAATGGGAATTTTTGAAAATTGATATGAGTGTTTGAGAGTATTTGGAGCTTAAAAATAAAACTGATGTACGCATGCTATCGGAAAAACTTTAGGCGATGAACGGAGACTGGGTGATTGGAATGCTAGACGTGTAGATGATCTTGAGGAAAGGGAATTGCGGTATACGTTGCGCGTTAGAAATCTAGATATTTCCTGCGTACCTGAAATAGAGAAGGAAAGACATGAGATAAGAAAGATAAAAAATAGACTAGATGATCTGATTATGAATGAGAGCACGAAACAGCATGTCAAAAGGTATGAATCTCAATCTCCTAGATTAATATTGGTTACAATTAAGGTGGGAATCAGAAGGCTATTAATTAAGCGTGCTATGTTTTAGTTGAAGCTGAAAGTAGTGATGTAAAAGATACCTTCTGGGGCTCGTGAAAGGATTTTATAGGTACTTGCGATCCTGGTCATTTTGATGAACTAAAAACGAACGATGACGCGAAAAAATTAATTGACTTATGTTCAGAAAAAGGCTTGTTTATTACAAATACTTGGTTCAGGCATAAAATTGTCCACATGTATGTATACTTGGTGCAAAGGCGAAAGCCACAGTATGATTGACTTTGTGTAGCGGATGAGAGACGGAGAGAGATAGTGAGAGATACAAGGGTTCTAAGAGGTTCAGAATAAGGAACGGACCACTACCTCATAGTTTCAGGAATGAACCTAGGTCAAGAATAGGTGAGAAGAAGAATTAATGATAATGAGTTGAAGCAGATGTGATTTGAAATATAGGATTTGCAGAGACCAGAAGTATAAGAGTATATCGTGAAAAGTTTAATAAATATTTCAGTCATCATAGAGAAGACTGGAAGAAAAAATTAGGTAATAAAAATGTAAAGGGTGCATGGAAAAACGACTGAAGGTGCTTGGTGGAACTAGAAAATGATTATAAGAGTAAAAACAGGAAAGCAAAGATCCAAGTCAAAGGAAGCAAGGATGAAATCAAAGCAAGAGAAGATAAAAAATGCAAAATAATTTTGAAGGAACAAGAAATTAATTTGGAAATGGGCTAAGAAGATCAGAAAAGGAAGTTCTAGCACTTAATTCGTCGGAATTAGAAATGCTGATGGTGAAATAGTATGGGAAATGGACAAAGTAAAAGACTGTGCAAGTGATTTTCCCAAGAAATTGTACGGAGGTCAAGCTGAGGAGCATAATCACTGTGCCAGACAAGAGGATATGCTGGACAATCCCATTTCAGGTGGCGAAGGAAGGATCCATATCCTCGACATTATATCCTCATTTGAGAAACTGATGAATGGTAACGCTACTCGTGTGGACGGTATCACCACTGAAATGCTTAAGGGTGGTAGCGGATATTCATTTATGTGCCGGAGTTTATTTATGAAGATATGTACCGAGAACAGTGAAGTTCCAAATGATTGGAGAAAGATAATTGTCATTCCACTGAGTACGGTGGACAAAATGTTTACGAAACTTTTTATTGGTAAAATCATGAAAATAACTGCATACAGAATATATGCGGTAAAACGCTCATGAGAAAGTCAGTCGAGAGTGGGTTTTCAAAGAATGTGGTGTAGGAGAAACATTGATTGATAAGAGTGAAATAAATTTGCTGAGATGGTTTGGTCATGTTAACAGAATGAATGAAGGATGTTTAACGAAGCAAGCGTATCTAGGTAAGGTATATGTTAGCGTGCCTAGAGGTAGACCGATGAAATGATGGTTGGAATGTGTGAATGAGACTCTAAAGTGAAGATATATAAAGAGTCGTAGGAACACGAGAGGTTGCATGAGAAGATGTATGGATCAAGTAAAAGCAAAAGATGTATGCAAGCATATGAATGTATTGAGGACAATTGTTTATAAGAAAAATATTGACGCCTGAAACGTAAGATTTTGGATACTCATGAGCCCTCGTAGTGAGCTTTGCTCAGTGTGTATGGTTAAGGTAGAGATTAGGGATTTTCTTATGAGTTTATCATTTAGTTTAAGTGTTTATATGCATGTGAATTGTGAATGCACTGTAAATCTCTTCTCCTAAGGTCATTCCTAGAGAGTGTCCCTTGAATGAGCAACACGCGACGTGATACGCTTACCCGAAAAGGGATTTGGCTTAATGGTATAATAATGAATAATAATTTCTTTCAATTTTAAGGGAAAAACTGGCCTTCGGCCTGAAACTGGAGACGCTGATGTGGATCTATACTATGATCATGCGATCCTGGCTAACCTATACGGCGAATTTTAAGTTTTTCCTTTTTCAAGAATTTCGTAGTTAAAATCATGAAAATTAGATATGAAAATAGTTAAAATATTATTTTATTAGTTCTAGGAAAATAATTATTATATAGGTTGTACAGATCACATGATATTATAACTATAATGTCAGTTTGTTTCTGTAGTCGATGGAAAGTTGAGTATTGCAATGGATAGATTGATGATTGAGATTGGATATATTATCCAACGCTCTTGATTTTTAATTAGTTCGATGTAAATACATTATGTTGGTGAAGCTCACTCAGACCAGTCCTTTTTTTCTTGGAATTTTTATGAAGAATTTTGATGCGAGTGTGAAATGAATATTCTTGAAAATGCTTTTGCATATAGATTATACTAATTGCTATCTCATTCGTCATTCCGAATTATTCGTATTTCATGAATCAGCTTCTCTCACACTGAAGCTGTAAGAAGGCTTTTGATTTATTACACTATTCTCAGCCGTGACAAATTCACTTAAAAAGTTATTAAAAATAAAAAATTCCATTCTCTTGTCAAACAATGTATGATAAGAAACAATGTCAACACAGAAGAATATTCTTTTGAAAAAAATCTACAAATTTCTCTGACACTATTTTTGATGAGACGTATGGTTTTTGTTTGATTGTGAAATACAGCATTAAAAATGAAAAATCTAGATTTTCGACAGAAACGACACAAGATATAATCAAGTATTTAATAACGAAATTATTCACTGGAAGTAGATCTACTGATATGCTTTCGACGACTTTTTGATCAGACAAGTACCTTTCGTATTAATCGAAAAGAATGACATTAAAAGTAAGGAATTCAAATTTATGATGAAAATACACAATTTACAATAAGTGATGAAACTTTCAACGGTGAAAGTTTTTACCTAAAACAGAAGTATCGGACCGAGTTACCAAAATTATCAAAACATGCATCTTCTATCTTCTTAGAACTTTGTAAGTGTGTTTTTTGTCATGGATGTTGTGGCTCTCCTGCAAGGGTGAAAGAGATGTTTTACGGTTAATTTGAAAGCTTATGAAGTTCAGTTTGTAGGAAAAATAGAGAGGAACCCCTATCAGATATCACTTTTTAGTTAATTTTTTCTCAAATTAGTGATAACTTACAAAATTTACAATTCCAAATTGTAGAAATGCTGGCCCTCTTCCGGAGGTTGAAGGGATGCTTTTCGCTCATTTGAAATTTCAGGCGGTTTCAATGATGAACAAATGGCGAGAAAGTTCTATCGGATATCACTTTCTGGGTTTTTCATCTGAAAAGAGATAAATTGAAAGATTTACAGTTTCCCTTTATGGACATTTCGACTTTGCTGTGAAGGCGGCAAAAACCTTCTGTGGTTATTTGGAAGATTAGTTGCTTTTTATAATCGGAGGAATGAAGAGAAAATTCTGTCGGATATCACTTTTTAGTTTATTCTTTTCTAAAATTGATAAAATAAGAAATGTAAGTTAAAATTATTCCAGAAACTAAAATTTTTACAGATATTTTATGACCCTCCGTAACGATTCTTGTTGGAACAGATGCTCAGAAAAATACACAAAAAACCCAATTACAGTTAATAACTTTCAAGGAAAAACAAGTTTATTGAATTTACTTTTAATATATGCCCTACTGGAGGTTTATTAGAATAATATAATTGATTTTATTAGGTTTATTCAGTGATATTGTCTTAAAGCAATGAAGGAATAAAAAAAATTAAGAGATAAGTGGTAGGATTGAATAGGTGGTAGCAGGAACGGACTGGGATTCACCAACCGGGCAGGTTAAAGTCTTGCAAATCGGTCCTAAAAGCGCTTCTACGCAATATTTTAAATATTTCAAAACACATAAAAGATTCCCAGTCATCTCAAAGGATTTAGACTGATTTTGAGGGGCATAAAAGTATTGCAAATGATTTTATCAGCTTTCAACCAAATTTATAGGATCTCCATTAATTTAAGCAATGTTCAAAGATTTAAAACATTCCAAAAAATTGTTGAAGATACTAGAGATTTTGAGTCAGTTCAAGGAATTTCAGGATAACTGATGCAGGGATTCAATATCATGTATTTCTAAGACTTCGAAGGGTTTCTCGAGTTATAATGTTATAATGAGTTATGTGGAAGGAAAAAAGAGGAGGAGAATAGAAGGTTTGAGTAGAAGACAGAAGATGCTAGCTTGGAGGAAGAAGTTTGGAAAGTTGTAAGTAGAGACAGGAAAAAACGGAAAAGTGTTAATCAGGAGATTAAAATGTTAGAATGGAAAAAACATTTCATGAAATTGTTAGAGTAAGTGAAAAAAATAACGAAAGGAGGAAAAGACGAGAAGGGGGAAGGTAAAAGGACGTAAAAGAGGATATCTCAAGAAATGAAGTAGCGAAAGCAATAGGGTCATTAAAGAGGGAAAGGCAGCAAGTACAGATGAAATCCCGAATGTGGTTTGAAAATATGAGGATAAGGAGTTGGAGGAGTGGGTGTGGATGATGTGTAACAGGGTATAGAGAGGGTAGAGTTGGCCACAAATATGGAGAGAAGAGATAGTGGAACCAAAAGGGAGAAAGGAGAAGGAGAAGGGATTAAAGATTAAAGGGAGGTGGTGTTGATGCCGACATTATATAAGATATATGCGACAATTGTATCAAGGAGGTTAAAGAAGGAAGTAGAGGAAAAATATGTAGTTCCATCGAATCAGAACATGATTAAGAAACAAGAAATCTGTATTATCAAGGTTGGTGATGACCAATCACGAGGAGATTTTTTTCACTTACCGTGAAACAGAAATCAACCATATCGATCTAAGGTTAACGACTAATACAGAGATTTTAACGTCATTTCAGGCTAGATGGAGTTTTCAAAATTATTTTCAAATAAATAATATGTGAAAAGAGATCCTCTTTCGCTCCGCTGTCAGTTACCAACCTAGATAATACAGATTTCTTGCATCTCATGACTTGCGAATTTAAGTACATCTTGCACGTATTGCGTATTTGTGAAAAAAGATTATACTTTTGATCTCTCCATTAGCTTAGTGGGTAGAGCACCCGACCGGCAATCGGAAGACCTGGGTTTGATGCCCAGCAGAGCAAAGGAGGATCATTTTTCACATATTATTTATTCAAAAATGATTAAGAAAGGTATGAGAGTGATAGATAATATTTATGTGTCAAATTATATTAAAAAGGAGGGTTCGAATAGCAGAGGGTAAGCATGACAACAATGTTTGTGGATTTGGAAGCGGCGTTTGACTCACTGGACAAAGAAGAGATAAATATAGCAATGGAAAAAAAGAAAATAAGAGAAGGTTTAAGGAAAAGTGTAGCAGAGATTTTTAGAGAGACAAAAAGTAAAGTTAAGATGGGAAGACCAATAGGAGATATTTCTTTGTTGACTCAAGTTGTATGGCAGGTTTGTTTTTTAGGCTTGCCCCTGTTTTATATATTAATTTCAGATTCGAAAGAGGAGATGAAGAGAAAAGGACGGGGAGAAGTAAGGCTAGGGGAATAAAAAATATATACGCTGACAAATGCAAATAATATAGTGATGTTGGCAGCGAATAAGGAAAGAATGACGGGTATAATTTCGAAAGTAAATGTATAGTTATGTCTCGGATTAATCGTGCATGCGAATGGAAAACACGAATCTTATATTAGAGAAAGGATTAAGAAAGCAGCAAGGGTAATGAAACAGATATTGGGAATAGGAAAAAGAGGGTTCGAAAAGATTTGTATAGGCGAATGAGGTTGTTTGATACGTTGGCTTGGCCGGTATTAGGCTATGGGACATGGGTATGGGGGTGGAAGGAACGGAAGGAGATGAAGAAGTTGCGAGAAAGATATATTAGATGGACATTAGGGGTAGATTGGAGAGCTCCGGATTATATGGTAAGAAGAAAAAAGGTGATGGAAATTTATGATTTTCGATAAGTTTCCGGAAATTTACGAAAACTTTTAGAAATTTATGGAAATTTGCGACAAATTTCGGAAATTTATGCGGAGTTTTGGAAATCCATGAAAACTTGTGGGAACTTTTGCGAAGTTGTAAAAGTTTGCAGAAGCTTTCGGTAAGTTGTGGAAATTTGCGGAAACTTTCGAAAGTTCATGAAAATTTGCGAAGACTTTCGGAAGTTTGTCGAAATTTACGGAAGCTTTTAAAAGTTTGTGGAAGTGTAAGGAAACTTTCAAAAGTTTATGGAGATTTGCAAAAGCTTGCGAAAGATTTTGGAAATTTATTAAGTTTTTATTCACGGTTAAGATATTTTGTCACATTTTTGGAGAATTGAATGGTCTTTTTTCATCTTGGAGACCAAACTGTAAGCGACTGGTGCCCTCCTCAGTGTAAAACACAAACCGATCATATTTCTCTCGTATCTGGCTTGGTTTTCATACTTTTCTCTGCATGAACGAAGTTTGGTGGGACTGACATTGTGAATGAATACTCCACCTTATGACGATTGAGCTGTTTAATTTAAATCGAGTTGTAGTCGAGTGTATACTTTTAATAATGAATCATACCAATAATAATGTAGCCTTGGATAGGACTGTCACTTCTATTGGCGAAAGGCATGTGCTCGTAAAAGTTTCAGGCGATAAATGGAGACTGGCTGTTTGGATTGCTAGAGGTGTAAATGATCTTAAGGAATAGGGATTGCGGGATACAATGCGCGTAAGGAAGCTAGATATTTTATGTGCACCAGAAATGAATGAGAAGGGATGTGAAGTAAAAAACATAGAGGAAGGACTCGGAACTTGGTCAGGAGTAGATAATAAATCTCATGATACTCAAGGAGTCGGTCTGATTATGAATAAGATATCAAAACAACATGTGAAAGAGCATGAATGTGTATTGCCTAGATTACTATGGATTATGATAAAAGTGGGAATCAAAAGACTATTTATAATAGCGTTCTACGCTCCAGTTGATGACGACAAGCGGATTGTGCAAGATACCTTCTGGGACTCGTTGAATGATATATTAAGAACTTGCGATCCTGGCGAGAGAATAATTTTACTCGGAGACATGAATGCCTGGGTTGGTGCCCAACACGAAGGTACCGACAGGGTACTGGGCCGTTTCGGAAACTCAAAAACGAGCGGTGATGGGTATAAATTGATTAGTTTATGCTTAGAAAAAGGCTTGCTGATTAAAAATACGTGGTTCAGACATGAAAAGATCTACATGTATGCTTGGTGTGGAGGCGAAAGCCACAGTATGATTGACTTTGTTGTAGCGGATGGAAGACTGAATGGGCTTGTAGGGGATACAAGTGTTATGAGAGGCTCTCAGTGTGGAACGGATCACCACCTCATAGTTTCAAAAATGATTCTAGGTCAAGGATGGAGGAAAAGCAGAATCAATAATGAGCCGAAGTAGACGCGAGTTAGAATAGAGAATTTTCAGAAACCAAAAGTACAATTGATATATCGTGAAAAGCTGAATAAATACTTAGGACATCATGAAGACCTATAAATTTTTTGATTGAAAATAGTCGGTTAGGTTACCATTCGTGAAAATCTAGATTATTTTCTCAGCCCCTCAATAATAATCAACAGCCCCCAAAATTCACTCCGATCACTTTTGACGAAACAATTCCAAAGTGTCTGCATGTAAAACAGCCATAAAATTCACAAATTGGAAATGATCGCCCAGGTCACGCTCATAAAACTCCAAGTTATATTTTCGACCCCACAATTATATTAAACAACCTCTAGAATCCAGCCCAATCCCTTTTAACGAATCAATTTCAAAGTGTCCCCATCTGAAACTGTCATGAAATTATTAAATTGAGAATAACACCTAGGTCACATTCATAAAAATTTAGGTTATGTCCTCAACCTCACAATAATATTCAACCGCTAAAATCGACCTGTTGTTCCTTAACGAAACAATTCCAAAGGGCCATCATTTAAAATAGCTCTAATATTTTTAAATTGAAAATAGTCACCCAGGTCACCTACATAAGACTCCAACTTATGTTCACAAGCCTACCGTCGTCATTACTAACAGCTAAGAACAACCCATATTACTTTTAACGCAATTAATAATCAATTAAAATAAATAAATAATTAAAAGAAATCTTTAGTATTCATAGGCAATTCTGCAGATTGGAACAAATTCTTGCTTAATATCTCTCCTTTGAAATTTCTTGAAGATCAAAATGAAATCTACTTTCTTATGAAAATTTTTGGTGTACTGAAAAAGAAACACCCAAAAAGTTCACAAATCAAAATTATACCTCTCTGTGTACATAAATCTTGTAATAATTTTTTCAGGATTTTTCAATTTAACAACTAATTAGAATGTTAACCTAGTACTCATCATGAAATAAGTTTGTCAAAAGGTTTCATATACAATTTTCATTTTTACAACTAATTGAAATGTTAGCCTGGTACTTATGAAAAAATAAGTTTGCCAAAAGGTTTTATATACATTCGGGTAAAAGAAATGATACCCTCGTTGCCTACAATAAATGGTATTCTGAGGAAGATGTCATATGAACAATATGTGCATTCTGTTATTATGTACCATTGAGTACTTTATTCACATTTTCTCCAGTCTCATGCTTTTTTACAGTTGTTTTTGATTTCAAATATATTTAATATTTTTTCAGTCTACTATACATTTGTTTTTTCTAAGTATACTGTTTATATAATTAAAATGTTATTCTGGTACTCATTACAAATATAATAAGGTTGACAAAAGGATGTACATAATTTGAGGTATAATAATTGAATACAATTAAAATTGAATTTCATAATTGAAGGTAAAAATATTTTAGTATCTTATTTTTGTCTCTTCGGAATGAATTCTGAATCTTCATATCTGAGGCTGAGACTTTCTGTATAGTTTCCTAAAATCCATTAGCATTTTTCGAATAGATGATTTTTGCTAGGGTTTGGGACTAGTAATCATCTCAAAAAAATAGTTAAATCATTGTTTGTCGAAGGGTCTACATACACGAGTCAGTCGTCGAGTATCTGTCGTTCAATACACTTCTTTTTTTTCTGAATTTTCTTCCTGGTGAAGAGTTTTCCTCATATTTTAAAACGTTTATTTTAAAAAAGTGGTTTAATGTTTCTATCTTCAAAATGGACAATGAAATCAACAACACTTAAAAAAAAATTTGTTGAGAAATAATTGAAATGTTTGCTCGATTAGTGTTGTGGTGAAGTGTTTGCAGAACATTGGGATACATATTTTTTTATTCTATACGCAGGAAATTATGTCAAAAATTATTTCTTCTATTCATATTTTCATGTTTCTATTAATATAATTTTCAGTGTAATTGATAAAGATTTTGTGGAATTTGATTTCATGATAGATATTACGGAAAGTCCGGTACAGGGGTATTAAAGAATTTATTCAATTACTAAAAACTTATATTAGATGCATTACAGAAGGAATTATTGATGGCATGCAAGTTTCATGGTTTTTTCCAAAAATATATTTCATGTTAACAAGAAAATATGTTTTGACTTCAGCAAGGAAAAATTATTTATGACTGTAGTTATCCTATAAGTTACTCCTGATAATGAAGTTTAAAGGGCTTCGAAACATGTTGATTCCCAGTAGTATAAAAAATACAGAAAGAAGAAAGATTGTGAGGTTGATTTTGGTTGACTCTTTCCTTTTTTTCTCTCTTTTTTCTTTTTTATTTGTACATTTATTGTACATTTGTCTCTAATAAGCCGAAAAAGCGGGTAGTCTCGAAGTCTAGTTTTGATTTGCCAACTTTATAGGTGTTCTTTTTCCAGTACACCAAAATATTCATAAGAAAGTAGATTTCATTTCGATCTTTAGGCAATCATTGATAACTTTCATCATCTTCAACATTTCTTCAATCCCTATTCAAAATTATAAAGTTTTGCATGCATTCTTCTGAAAGTGTTTTATTTTCGAGGCTACAAGCTTCAAACAGTTCATCTTTGAACCACAAATTTCCAAACATTTGTTCTCAAATCTCTTAACCTCGTACTTAATTTTTATATGCTCCATAGGAAACGTTTCAAATTTTAAAATGTGCAATTTGATCAGTACTAAATTTTAAATTGCGCAGTGTGGAAGTAGGCTTCTCTTGTTATATTGTTTAGACATTTCTCTGAACGTTAAATAAAAAATTATTCAGTTTCAAGACTGGAAAACGATTTTTTAGTTTTGCATGTTTAAGAATGGAATTTTTCAAAATTGAAAGCTTCTCAATCAAGATTGTTCAATTTTTTATGACTCTAAGGTGAAAAACATGAACATTCAAAATCAATCACTTTTGTAAATTGTATAATCATTCAGATTCTGATTTCTCATTTATTTCATATATGAGTTTATTGCTTTCAAATTTTTACTATTTTAAAGGTTTCGTTTCAAAATATTATATATATATATATATATATATATATATATATATATATGAAGCTCATTAAATAATACTCATTGACATATGATATCTTAACATACTTTACTTGGCAATCAATGGGAAATTTTCTTGTATGTAACGTGCGAATAATTCTTATAATTATTTTGTGAAATAAAATATTTACAAAATATATTACAGAAACACTATATATTTGAATAACGTAAATACGAAAAGAGTGTTCAGAACCGATTTCAGAGCTTATATTTATTACACTGATTGTAACGTATTGAATTGAAAATCCAATTGATGAACTGCTTCGTCTAGAGCCCAGAATAATCGAAATCGCTTTATTGGAATCAGTCACGAAGGAATGAAGAAGCATAAACTATTGCGTAGTGTAGTTTATGACTAGGTCCTTAGTAGTTTCCTAATGATTTGTTTATCACTTTGAACTTGCATTAAAAATGATTTGCCCGTGAATATAGAAGAAATTTCACGCGCACGCAGCGCGCGATTGATGTTGCTATTTTCATAATATGTATGAAAACGAAAATCCTCTTATACATTGAAAGCGACTACTAACATTATAGTTTAATGCTCGTTTGATAAAGTGCATATGCCTAAAAGTTCAGACATTCTTTGAAAGGTAATGGTTTATGATTTTCAAAAAATATGTCAAATGGCCCGGGTTTCCTGAGACGGGCCCATTTTGAAAACTATTAATTTAATTTTATGAAGTACAAGATATTGATAAACTGTATAGGCCCTAAATTGTTTGAACAATTATGCACCATCATGGTGCATGAAACATAAGAAATACGTCATAACTCGTGAAACAAGCGTTAGGTGAGGCGAAGTATGAAAACAGTATTGAAAAACGTAAAGAAACTAAATATTCATAGTCTACAGTTTGTAGCCAGAACGGGCCCGTCTTAGGAATTACGCATCTTCTAAGTTTTTTACATTATTTTTTCAAACAACACAAAAATTCATAAGGAGCACATAACATATTTGAAGCTTAGAAGAATATTTATATGAAATAACAACTAATTACAGTTCTTAATCACAACAAACTATTGCATTGTTGAAAAAAAAAACATTTGGTAAGTAGCTAGGTAGTCTTAGGAAGGGGGCCCTCCTTAGGCATCACTCTTCAATTTCAGACTTTGAAATTCTTTTGAAATTTAACAAAATCCAATTGTTTTCGCAAATCAAGGAGGAAAAATAATCCGACAAACTTTTATACAGTCAAGATGTAGAAAACTTGTTTTATTTGCTTACATGTACACTAACGAAATTTCAGACTTGTTGAGATTATCTGCTTAATTTTCGTATAAAAAAATCAGAATTGATTTGGGTTAGTGATGGCCGTATATTATTATGAATTTATTAACTCCCTTGTTCCGTTTATAGTAGAATTTCAAAGTGACGTTTTGAAATCCCGGCCCATTATTAGTTTTTTCAACACGAGCTCCAGTAGCTTCACGTAATCGAGAATCTGTGACACTAATCATAGTAATTATTTCATTGTATGGGGTTTCGTAAGTCACTTCATGTTGAGCCGTCCCAAAAAACATGACTGGCAGTATTTCTTCTACTTTCCCGAAAACTACATAGTCGTTCGGAACTCTTGTTCCTATTTCCGCTGCTTCAAACCTGCCGCCGACGGCGTGTCCGCGGAGTATTCGAATGGTGTCATCAGTTGCTATTCTGTTTTTGGTTCTGACAGCTAATGATGTCGAAACCAATTTTAGAATGAATATTATTGCAAGAATCTCCTTACTCAGCGTCATCTGTATTCCAGAATGTTTCAAGTAAAATGCACAGACTTTATTACTTTGAAAATCTTTTAGAACATATGTTTGGAACCAACTGATTTCACGAATCCAGAAGGAACTACGATAGTCTGATGATGTAGAAGATATGTTCAGATGAGGCTACAGCGAATAGGCTGTGCTTATCATTTTTAAAACAGAGTCAATAAGGCTTACGTGAATTACTTCAAGGACAGAAATTTTCATTAAATAAGTCGGTTGGTTTTGACAACATTTAGTGATCAAAAGTTTCACACTAAAAAAATATTTACTATGGACCTAAAAAATTGCCTTTAACTATTTTTAGTTTGCACTTGTCATTTTTATTTTAATTGTCAAAAATGGTATAAGAAAATCAAAAATGCATAGTTCGTGCCAAATCGCACAAGATGTCAAAATCTTCAATCAAAAATTTTGTAAAACAACTAACTACAATAACACAGCCACACAAAAAAAAAGGTCAAGAACCTTGTACTTTCAGGCATTGAATCTGATACGTAAGTTAAATTAGTGTTGGTTTTCCATAGCTGTTTGAAAGGACAGCTATTCTTTTCATTATAACGCACTATTTTGCATTCGAAAGATCTTCGTAGCGGCATTTGCCTTTTTGATTTTTTCACCCTGTTCTTCACTGCAGTCCCCAAGATTTCCAGAAAAGTATTCAACATGAGAATTCAGCGAATGGACCTTCAAACTCATTAGACACTGCAATTTTTAGAAACTATCGAATATTCTCGAAACATTTTTTTCAACCCTGGACTTTTCACGTTTTCCAGGAATTGTTCAGCAACATTTCTGAAATCGAGCCATGCTCTCCTCTCAGTTAAAGTCATTTAAGTAACAGGAGCGTCGTCTTCTAATAGCTGTCGAATTTGAGGTCCATCAAATATCTCTTTTTTCAATTAAGCATCGGACAATTGGGGAAACTGAGACATCATATACTAAAAACATTGTTACTCTTTATCTAGTGCTTTCACGAATTGTTTTATGAGATCCAACTTGATATAAAGAGGTGGAAGGAGAACTCTTAATGGCTTCTCTAATGAGTCATCGATAACGTTTCTGAATCCTCTTTCCAGCGAGATTCTTTTTGGCCAAACATTTTTTTTTGTAATGATTACCACAATCTCGGCTGTCCCATGAGCACAAGAAACAAGGATGCTCCGTATTCCCTGATTGCTGTCTCAGAAGCACTGAGAGAACTTTTGAATCTCCACAAATTTGCCATTTATGTTGCTCGTACTTGATTCATTCCAAGATGATTTTCATATTACTGTAAACTTCTTTAAGTCTTGTTGAATAAGCTGTTGGTATCGGTGCATCTGCGTTTGTGTTGTTTAATAAGACAACCTTCAGGCATCGTTTAAAAAAGTCTATGAATAACCTCGACTCTTCATCTTTATGAATTCCTGGTTTCAATTCATCCAAAGGTCCATTAACATCCGTGCAACAGACTGAATACATTTCCTGATCAAGATGAAAATATTTCCAAAAATGCTATTTTCTGTTCCGATAAACACTCGACTTCGTTCCCTTTGCTAAATTTCCTTTTTTTGCCAAGCTGAAACAAGGTGCATCAGAATCTTCACTACTGCTCGCGCATTTCTCATTTTCTTGCACTGCTTTCGTTTTTTTCAATGTTGCAATGAGGGGTTCCCGCGTCTATTTAAACGTCTGCAGTTTTTTCATTTGTGGTTCTATTACCGAAGGGACTGTATTATGAGAAACTGATTTTTTGTTGTAGATTTCCCATTTCTTCGCATCGTTCATGCAGAAGTAACAATCTCTTTCATTTTGTGGTTTTTTTTTTCTTCAGATTGTTGGTACAGTGAACTTTAAGCTTCCATTTTTCCCACTATTTTTGCATTTACACAACATTGCATGACTAGCGGAGCATATAATATGAGGAGTCCAGCTTTTATCTCGTTTTGGAAACTCCACGTTGAATATTTCGCATACATGTCTCAAATTTTTCCAGTAAAGTTCTTCCGATATTTTGGGATATCGTATTTCGTACAAATGTAACGGAACCGATCCTGATTGTACACACAACCGTGCGATTTTCTTAAGATTTTTTTATTTTTGAAAGCCATGGTTATTTTAATCCCTGCACGTTAAGGATCCTGGTCCAATTGCAGGCGTGTCCACCGTCCTGGGGGTGATAACCCTCATACCTCCACAGGGCTAAGTATGAGGGCTTTGCTGAAGCCCTAAACACGTATAATGAGGAAAGTCAACAGGGTCGATTTGAGATTGAAAAGCGGTACTGGAAAAATGTTTAAGACCGATCCGCCGAAAAAGTTTCGAATTTTTAATATATTTTTCCAGATTTCCTGATGCCCATTTTGACTCCAAAAACTGTTTATTCTTTTATTTTGATTGAGTCTGATTTATACTCACCAGTATATTACTGTTGTCGACCTGGGAAAAATTTGGTGGGATTTTTGGCCTCTGCTCAAAAACAAATACAACAGGTATAAATTTAGACTACCCTTATTTAAAACCTGCTTTTTGAACATGAAAGTGCAAAGTTGTCTGAGTACTATCCATGCCCTTTTGAAATTGGACGTGCACAGAATGCACATGGACACCCAATCACGTGAAGGGTTTGAATGTGTACAACTTTGCACGTAGAATTTTAAGTATACATACATGAGCACGTGCACAGTTTCACGTCTGGCCGTGAATGTGCCTACGTCATTTTCTCATAAATTCAACAAAAGTTGATTCATATGTTTGAGATTTTGGAATATTATGTAACTAAGAATTTATTTAATGATGTGAAATTCCAAAACAATAAATGGAATCAATATTTGGCATTTATTTTTTTGCTAAATCGATAATTAACCTATATTAAAAATATAAGAATTGGAAAGTATGACAATACACCTATCATGAAGTATCTTTATTATTATATTGGAATTTCTTCATAAAACCGGACACTCATTTAATGCATTAAAAAAAAAATTGCGAAATATTTTTCATTTGTTATTACCAAAAAAAATATGAAGTAAGGATAATAGATTCATATAGTAAAATATATAATATTGACTAAAATCGTGTACCCGTCTTGCAAATTCTTTTAACAGATTTTGTAGATTTTATATTATATTCCCGAAACTTGAAGTGGGCCGCTATACTAGACAGTATATAGTATAAATTCTCCATACAATAACCGGTTCTCCCTGAAACGTAAAGATAATATGAATTGTGACGTCAGTCATAAAGTAGTTAGTGAATAATTTTTTTCCTGGAAACTGTCTTATGAAATATAAATGCAAACTTGTCTATTGTCTTAATTAAAGATAAGATTTTGAATATTAGGTCTCGTACATAACAGAATTTTTCCACGACTGTTCAAGGTCACGAAATGAGTTGGAGTCGAGGTACAGAACTGCAGAAACTCTTGAATTGAAAAAAAATTCCTACGTGATATATCCTTTCCATAAAGTAAGAAATATCTGTGACAGAGCTCATTCAAATTGAAATTTCATAATCTTTCTAACCGTGTTCCAAAATCATCAATTTTTTTCAGTTCTGCTCTCGCTAGCCGAGTGGATAATTCACGACAATGATGTAATCCATAATAGCAAGACTATACTCTGTTAGAGAAACAGTTTACTTATTGATTACGCTGTCAACTATAGCTTTTCCCCTAATTGGAAAAGATAAGATTCGTTTATACTCTAGTCTTATTCTTGGCGGTCATTCTTAATCGTATTGGTGAAAATAATAATGTCATATGTCTACTACTATTTTAAGAACATTTCTAATCTTTCTGCAAATAACAATTTGTCGGATTTTATTCTCATTCCATTCCACTTGCTATTTTTTCTAAAATGTATCTGTGTTTGTCCAAAATGTGTACAAACCTAACCTGAATTATATTTGCACGTCCATGTCTTTACTGATTCATCCGTGTATGTCTAAATTTCGACTTGCACAGTTATGAGTGTGCCAACTGTGTATTTGCCCAGATGATACCCTCCTAACTGTGCACGTGCAAAGATAGTACTCTATTTAGCAAAGCTATTTGAAGTTCGCTAGTAGATCCTATTTTGATCGATTTTGGTTGCAGATGTCAATAAGAAATGGTCTGGAGGGGCCTTAAGAGGGTCTTCCACGTTCGGACTAAAATTTCGAGCCCATTTTTGAGAATTTCTGGCGAAGGAACTACACACGATAATTGAAAACGGTTTTTTGCCTTCTATTGATACATCCTTAGATTTTGAAATATCTGTTTGGGAAAAAAATGTTTACACACGCGACCTTGCAGCGTCCTTGAACGCGCCTCTGCAAAAAGGTCACAGTCAATCGGGTGGTAAGACTTTGGCAATTTACGTTGCCTGAAACAAAAAAAGTGAAATATTTCTTTAATTGTTATTACGTTGGCTACATTTAGACACAATATTCTTTGAAAATTTTGAAATCTCTAGAAATGGCATACATTTTTACAAAACAATTTTTTTGTCGACCGTTGTTTGCTGCAATAGGTGGTTCAGATGAGGTTCAATGCCTGAAGCTGCCATTTTTCATGGCCAAGGTGCATTTGAAACAGTACCAAACCTTCTGCTCAGTATTAATGCTTTCGAAATCCTTGCCAGGCTAATCGATGCAAGTCAGATGACACGGAGCACTTCACTTGCCACAAATGAAAGCATTTGCCGTCCCTCTGATCATCGACCGGCAGCAAACTGAACAGGAAACCAGCTTGGTCAACGCACATGTACTATACACTGAAAAATCAGAACTAAACCTTCGACACACGGTGTTCTCTGACCAAAAATGTCAAAGCCAAGCACCCCAACACAAGCGTAGTTACCAATCACAATTACCAACACCTCATAATGTACTAAAATTGCCAAGTACAGTACATATACTCTGATATATACGGAAATATAAAAGATATATATTGGACATTGTCTTCCTGACCATGGGTATACTTCAAATATTATAACTGTAAATGAAGATAATTATTATTATTACACCATAAAGCCAAATCCCTTTCGAGGTGAGCTTGACACTTCTGGTTCTAGCCTCCTTATACTACCGGAAGTCAAGGACTTCATATGGTATGGGTAAGTGAGGGATGTGTAGGAGAAGGGATAGGTTTTAGATCAATCTACAAATCGCGTGTTGTTCATGCAAGCGGCACACTCATTCCACAACACCGCTTCGACATGGGTCGCTGATCATAATCTCTGGCAATCACCCTAGGTGGAGACCTTCGTAAAGCCATTGTACTAATCCACTAAGAAAATCGCTTCACACGGGCCCATCAGTATCCAGACTCTTTCGTATCAGACCGACTCCTTGGGTACCATATGATTCATTATCTACCCCTGAACAAAGTTCGAGTCCGTTATCTATATTTATTACTTCACACCTCTTCTTGTTTCCGGTATACACAAATATCTAGCATCCTTACGCACATTGTATCCTGCAATTCCTTTTTTTAAGATTATTTACATCTCTAGCATTCCGAACACCTAATTTCCGTTCATCGCCTAAAACTTTTCCGAGTACATGCCTTTTGTCAACAGAACTATCAATTCTATCTAAGGCTACATTATCATTTGTATTATTCATTGTTAGAAGTATACTCCCAACTATATGTTGATGCAAGAAATTCATTTCATAAATATAAAATCATGCCCAAATTATACAAATGAATCGACAAAAAGTGGAGTGTTCATTCACAACGTCATGAAAACCAAGCTAAATCCAAAAGAGTTACGATCGGTTTGTGTTGTTCACTGAGGAGGGCACCAGTCACCTGCAGTCTAGTCTTTAACATGGTAAAGGACTATTCAATTCTCCAAAAATGTGACAATATATCTCAACAGTAAATAAAAACCTAACAAATATCCATAATCTTTCGCAAGTTTTCGTAAATTTCCCTAAACTTCTCAAAATTTTCGCAAACTTCCACAAACCTCCAAAAGTTTTCGTAAATTTCCATAATTTTTCGAAAATTTCCACAAATTCGCACAAAATCTTGGAAGCTTCCATAAGTTTTTATCATTTTTTTGAACTTTCCACCACCTTTCGTAAGTTTCCATGAATTTTCGGAAATTTATCAAAAATCATGAGTTTACATCACCTTTCTCTTTACAACAACAACCTGTTCTGCGACACTGCACATAATCGAATGATTTCAAACGAATTTTTTGGTCGAAACCTGAAACCGTAGCAAGGCTGGACGCCTAGACTTTTTATGGTTTTCTGCGTGAATTTTGAAAACCTGTTCTGTTTTAAGACAGGGGCGTCTGAAAAATTTATGTTTTACACAAGATAAAATGCTTCAAGTAAAATACACGCCGTAAACTGCATTTTCGAAAAGATAAATGCTCTATACACGTAAGGAACTTTAAAAGGACTGACAAATATTAGAAAATAAGCGCGTGAAGAAAAATGACAGAATTTTCAAATGTACTTTTTAGAAGAACGATCTATTCTCCAACACTGCGCATAAGCGACTCATTTCAAATAAATTCTTCAATTAAAACCTGAAACCGTAACAAGACTAGCCGCTTAAGACTTTTTATGATTTCCTGCGCGAATTTTAAAGACCGGCTTTCTTTCAGGACCAGGGCTTTCAGATAATTCATATTTTGCACAACATAAAATGCTACGAGTGGAATACTCATCGTAAACTGCGAGTTCAGAGGAAGAAATGCTCACTACACGTGAAAAACATTCAAAAATACTGAAAAATATTCGAAAATAAGCGCACGAAGGAAAATGACAGAATTTTTTAATGTACTTACCAGAAGAATGATCTATTCTGCAACACTGCACGTAAGAGTCTGATTCCAAACGAATTCTTTAGTTGAAACCTGAAACCGTAACAAGGCTGGCCACCTAGACTTTCCATATTTTCCTGCGTGAATTTTTAAAACCTGTTCTCTTTTAAAACTAGGGCCTCTAAAAAACTTATGTTTCACACAAGATAAAATGCTACAAGTGAAAGACTAGTCGTAAACGGCATTTTCAGAAGGAGAAGTGCCCACAACACGTAGAAAACCTTCAAAAACACTGATAAATATTAAAATATGAGCGTGTGAAGGAAACTGACAGAATTTTTGAATGTAATTTCTAGAAAGATGATCTATTCTACAACACTGCACATAAGCAACTTATTTCAAATCAATTCTTCTAGCTAAATTATGAAAAATGGGAATTATTATTAAGACATATCCAAAAATAGATATTAACCTCAATGTACGAATATTTGCAATTTGTAAATTCTATAAGGTTGTTACAGTAGTGAATAAGGATTGTATTTCTATTCTCGTACTCACCGAAAATCTATTTCCTCTAATGTAATATATCTCCTCATAATTTTGCATTTATAATTGAGGCCGTTAATGGAAAAAGGCTTATACGCCAAATTGTCATTTTCAGAAAGTCGTCTTTCAAAGTTTTTATTTACATACAACTCTTCGAAAGGTAATGTAATTCATATATTTCTTGTTCTTAAGTTGTGGAAATCTGGGAAAAAACTGTAATGAACTGCTATTATTGATGTTTTTATCATCAAATGTCATTATCCATTGAACTTCAAAGTTTTTTGGCCATTCTTGAAATAAAAAATCAAAATAAAAATTTCGTTTCCGATCGTTATCGATTTTTTGACTTTGCGCTTAACGAATCTCCGGCTGCGAACTTTAAATGCTGCGCGGGTAATCAACCACTTTTAGCTATTGTGAACATTGATGTAGACCATCCGTAAATGAAGTTATTGTTTGTAAAAAATTATATAAAATTCAAAACCAACTAAAAAATCTGTGCTAACGTTACAATTTGTTAAAAATACGCGAAAACATTTTTTTGGATCTTGTTGATTGTAGATTTTTTTTTAAAGAATGAAAATTTCGAGTTTGAAATTTCTTCAGTTTGCAACAAAGATGCATGCAATTATTTCACCAACAAAAATCAAATTCCTTTCATCATATCAGAATCAGGATTTTTGCCTTCTTTGAACGCTTTGCAGATCATGAGATAATTTTTTTTTGTTTTAACGAAAGGAGGATAGGATTAGTTATGAACATCATTTTTACAGATTTTTAATTTTTGGGGGTTCCTTGAAGGAAAATATGAAACTTTTTCGATCTCCCTCCTTCGATTATTCACATCGGAGTCGAGAAATAAATATTATCGTTATTCGTCAATCTTAGCCGCCTACGTCATTCTTCCGCAACTTCAACAGAAGTTTATTTATTTTAAAAATACAAGTATTTGAAAATATAAGTTAACATATATTATGAATTATCTTTACTATTATATTGGAAATTTGAATGAGACCCGATATTTATTTTATGTATATTAATAGAAAAGACAAAATTCTCAATATATTTTTCATTTGTTACTACCGTAAATAATATAGAGAAATGATAATAAATTAATATAATGAAATATATAATATTGACTAAGATCGTATATCTGTCTTAAAAATTTTTCAACATATTTTGTATAATTTATATTAGGTTTTCGAAACTTTGAATGAGTCATTATAGTAGACACTATATCAATTTTCGATTCAAAAACCGCGTTTCCCTGTAACGTTCAAGATTATATGATTTGTGCCGTCAGCTTTGAGGAACTCAGTCAATAAATTTTTTACCTTGAAACTGACTTATGTAATATGATGACAATCACATTTATTAGCTGGAATTGGAGATAAGATTATGAATATTATGACCCGTCAATTTCAGATCTGTATTGCTGCTCTCGCTGGTCCTGTAGATAATATCTGATATAGTGTAGTCGATGAGATAACGACTAATAACTCTAATGAAGTTTAGACGTACACATATGGTACCCTTCCAACTGTATACGTCTGCATGGATGGTACCCTTCAAATTAAAAAAAGTATCAATTCTATTTAGCAGTGTTATTCAAGGTTACCAATTCATTCGCGTCCTGCACTTAGGAAAACAGAAAAATATCGAATGTCATCTGAATAGTTGGACGCACTGATTTCTTCACAAACCCAATGCATCAGGAAATGCTGTTTCAATAACCCCCAGAAACAACTATTGCAGTGATAACAATCTCAATTTGCCTTGAAGGATGCTAGAAATCTATTTCCATCTTGCATTATAGGAGATCAATGAATTCCCTAAATTATTGAACTGGTTGGCACCAATGATTTGCAATGTCTGCAGATCGTAAAATTTTTTATTTGATTGTTAGAATATGCGTTTCGTCCGCCCACGCCAGACCTTATCGGTTTGAAGATTATTATCTGTTGCAGACATATTTTATGTAACAGTAATAAGCCTTTTCTTGTCCCAATATAGTGATCCAAGACGGCCATAAGCTGGTGCGTGAACATTGGCCTCAAGATGCATGGGACAAAACATTTTTTTTGTTGAATATCTGCGTATGAAATGATCACTATTGGAGTCGTCACCCCATCATCATAGGTGGACGTCCGCATGAAAAGGGCCCTTATGGCTGAAATTGAGTTGCGTAAAGGGTCATATAACTGGATGAATTCCCCGTATTTTTAGCCCAAGATGAACCCTCAAGGCTGAAAAACAAATCGCTGGATCATTTCTGAATTTGGAAATTTCAAAAATCGCTTTTGGAGAAAGACGCGTCTGAAGTTGGTGAGTGCAATAAGCTTGCATATTATACTTTTTTATGGAACATAAAATATACAAACTCCCGGCTGCTTTCGAGGCATGAGTATAGTGCCAAAGTATTCAGTATAGGACCTAGTATCATCCACCATTCTAATCCGAAAATAATCATTTGGACCCTGACTTAGAATGACGCGAATATCTCTAAAACTAGAAGCGACCATGAGGGCCCCTTCCGTGCAGACGTCCACATATTCACAATTATTTTTATGTTCTCGCATACGATAAACTGTTGTTCCTTCTGTTCGTTCAATATGAATACCCTTACATCCACCGCAGCCCAGACCACATGCCAGGCCAGCCTTTTGCCTTTGGCCCTTTTTTTAGTGATCATTTATATTTAATGATTAATTTGAATACAAATATGTTTCAAATTAAAATCAATCCTCTATTTCTTTTTGCAAAAATGAGTTCACAGTCTCGTCGTATACCTCAGTCTCCTGCTGAGCCCGAGCCTCCTCTATGTCTCAGGTTCAGGTCTCCTTTTGTCAGGTCTCATCTTGCCTGGACTTCTGTGCATAATAATTCAGATATGGACTTGGACAACTTCGACTTATTCGGCTTATTCTCTATGCCAATTCACACTAGCGATTCGAATTTCGAAGATATACTTTTCATCCCGATTCGACAGTTCTACCAAAAATAAAAAAAATGTCAATGCCCTCATGCCAATTCTAAAACAAATTGAATAAACAACATCTGATGGGGACGTGTTCGCAATATTGGAGACTAATGGTATTCTCAGTGGAATATATAATTCCAAAGGAAAAAGGCCCAGGGAGAAAATAATCATAGGAACATATTCATAATTTTTCAGCGAGTTGACATATGACACGAAACTATATTAAATATAAACTTCTTTAGGTCCCCGACGGATGTCGACAGCTTTTTTCTATTCGCCGCGAACTGCGCGTGCGCTCTTACAACGAGTAAGTATATACAAGTAGTTAAATCTGAGCTATAAAAAATTAGTAGAGGAATCATTAAACTTTACAAAAGGAGTAGAAGTAGTTAGTAATGGAATAACATAAATGACTACACTTTTCTGTGAAATTACTATTGTCTGCAGAAACATGCAGCTGAATGTGACGCGACTTTTAAAAATATACATTCTTTCCGAATGAATGTGTGGGAACCTTTGATGGAGGGGGGCGAGACGGCGGGAGGTGACTAGTGAGCCAGGTAGCAGAGAATGAGGAGCCGCAGGGGTATGCTTGGCCCGTACCGGGATTTGTGCTATCGGCTCGTATCTTTGTGTGAATAAGTTGTAATAATGTTATACTGGTTCTGTATATAGTTTGTGAATTTGAATATAGTGTGATAATATTTATGCGGCTCCCAGAGCAGCACAATTGGCGGCGAGGATATTTTGAACCTCAAGTAAAAGAAAGAAATAATAGGTGAGTGAAAACAAATAAAAGCGAGCTGTGGGCACCACAATATTAAAAAAAAAGATGTAAGAAAAAAAAACGTGCTTTGAACACCAAATATAGAGGGCTGTGAGCACCGAATATATATGGAAAAAATATATTAAATACAATTAAATTAAAATAAAACATAATGGTAATATATAAATATGTCATGTAAATTTGTAAATGAATGAACAATGAAAAATTTTGAGAAACTGAGGCCGATTCATGGTCGCTCGGGTTCAACGAGTGTCCTTGACTGTTTATAGTAAACAAACTCAACTCATATCAGGTATAATTCTCATATATTTCTATTCACAATAAAACCACAAATATTTTCATGTTCATGTTCTGTTTCTGTTGCGCCGAATACAATTATGTCATTCAAATAGCTTGGACAATTCTTGCAAGGTGACGACATTGCCTCGGCTATTCTCTGGAAAATCTCTGGAGCAGATCTGATGCCAAACATGAGGCGCTTATATCAAAACATGCCTTTGTGAGCAATAAACGTGGTGATAGGTAGGCTATTAATATCTAGGTCCAGTTGGTGGTGAACAAGCAATGGGTCAAACGAGAAAAATACTTTGCATTCCATAGTTTTGTCATAAGGAAGTCAAACGAAGGCAGAGGATAGTTCTCACGCAAGATGTCTTCGTTTGCTCTGCGCATGTCTACACAGATCCGCACGTCACGTGAGGATTTGTAAGCGATCACTATTGGTGAATCCCAAGGACTGTGTTCAGAAACTCGTTCGATGATGTCCCTCTGCAATGCTTCATTTAATCAATTCTCAACTTCCTTTTCCATGGAAATTAGGACTCTTCTCACGGGTTGTTCAACTGGTCTTATTTTTTCAACTTCTCCTACCACATAAAATGATGTGATGATTTCCGTTTCTCCTGGTAGACTAATTGTTGTTGCAAAACTGTTTTCAATTTCCAGTGGGCTTCCAGCTGCATATGGTTTGAGTGTATTTGTGACTCTGGTAGTGACATCCCACATGACTCCTTCATTCTTAGAGAGGAGTTTCCAATCTTTGCCTTCTATCAGATTTACGCTAGTTCCAGAGTCTATGAGTGCTATTATACATACTCCGCCTACTATGCACTCGATTAAATCGTCGGGGAGGTCCTCATGGCTTAATTATTCCGCGTCGATGATTCTGAAGCAATTCAAGTGTTCGTTTTTTTTCGAGAATCTTCTTTTCCAATTCTAGTGCAGCCCAGCTGTCAATGATTTTATCCTTCAGATTTATTTCCATGGTTTCTGTTTCCGTTTTGCCGAAAGAACAACGTTTTGACTGTTGTAGAATTTCCAGTGAGAGCTTATTGAAGTTTTTCCCTTCTTCTCTCCGAAGATTTCCAAGAACATGTCGTTCAAATGTGAAATTTCATTTAGGTGAAAATTATGCTGATAATTCACCAACTAATGTTTTGAAAACATTATTTTCCTCCGGGATCATGAGTTTCTATGGTTCCAGACAAACTGTAGGCAACTTTCTGTGACTGTGCGCCACCTAAATGCAGAAGTTCGTTTCTCTTTTTTTTCATAGTCTGCTATTTCCTCTGATGCAAGATATAATTCAAGCGATCTGAGCGAACTTTCTCAATCTGTGCTAATTAAAACTTTATCTATACTGTCACATAGAAGTGGTTCAATACCAAGGTCTGTCATGTTTATAATCTGCAATCGAAATAGTTAAAAAACAAAAGATTTGTAATGCATTCTCCATACATGTCTAACTTTGTTTTATTATTATTTAAAACCACTACCTATGTCAAGGCACAGATTTCCAGAGGAAACCTGGCTGTGTCTTGCCAGGGATTTATTGGGCCCATTATCAAACAAGGACATAATACTAGTAATAGCTGATTACTATTCAAGGTATCAGAAAATGAAATTCTCGAAAACCGCAACATCATCTATCATGATAAATCGTCTAATTATAATGTCTTCACACCTTGGTGTGCCGAGGAGCCCAAGAGTTTACAATGGAAGGAAATTCGTCAGCAATGAATTCAAAAAATCTGGTAATGACAATAATATCGAACTGATTTGAACACCACCCTATTCGCCACAAGCGAATGACGAAGTAGAAAACATCAACTAGTCAATTTTAAAACGACTGAAAATTGCTCACGCCGACAGGAGAGACTACAAGAATGAGATACAGAAGTTCATATTAATTCACAACACAATACCCCGTAGTACAACGGGGAAATGTCCATCTGAACTTATATTTGGCAGAAATATCAGCGACAAAATCCCATCTATATCTGACCTAGTTTACGCCGAAGGAGACGAAGGAGCAAGAGATAATAACACAATGAACAAACAAACAGGGAAGTGTAGAGAGGATAGAGCTAGAGGATCAAGAATCAGCGATATACGAGTACAGCCAGGATATAAAGTCATCGCACAAAATATGACTGCCTCAGATGAACTGGAGACCAGATTCAGAAACGACAGGTATGTCGTAATAGAGAGGAAAGGAAACGAAGTTACGTTACCCAAAGACGAAAAGTATATAAGGGACATACAACACACGGAAAGAGAATACCAGAAGAACCAGAGAAACCATCCCCATCCTTAGTTTCCGCCAGATACACCTATGATTGCAGAGTTCATCCAACACCAGAAGGACAGATCCAGGAAAAGAACCACGACAGGCATGACTTCTCAACCCCAAGGGAGCCCATAGTCGATAGTTCAGAGACTTCAACGCCAACTGCCAGATCATCTGAGGATATCGAAGTCCACCCAGCACCTGAAACACACACCCAGTGCAACGACAACCAGAGAGATGACTTCTTAGCACCTGAAGTTCAACCACTAAAGTTAAAAAAAAAGGGTATTGTTGGAACCTTTGATGAAGGGGGTCGAAACGGCAGGAGGTTACTAGTGGGCCAGGTAGTAGAGAATAGAGAGCCGCAGGGGTAGGTTCGGACCGTATCGGGATTTGTGATATCGGCTCGTGCCTCTGTGTGAATCGAATGTAATGTTGTTATACTGATTCTGACTATAGTTTGTGAATTTGCAAATAGTGGGTTTTTAATTCTAATTAATTTCATATTGTTCATAGTTTGTAACGTTTAATCCTAATACATTTTTTTTGAAGTTTTCAAATTATTCTCTGAAAATATTTTTATTAGATTTGGACTTGGAAACGCTCCAAACACAATAATTTTTAATATCTTCGAAACTTTCATGAAGCTTGTACACGTACTGCCTTGAACATTAGCTTAGTGAACGCAGAATTTTTTCATTTTCTATAGTCGCATTAGTTATTTCTTTAAGTGCGTAAAATATGACAGTCGTTAGAATGTTAAAGTCATAATTATCATGGTCATCAATAATTATTAAATATGTTGATGAGGATTGATGAAGTAATTAGCATTTACTTTATATGGAAGATGAAACCGATATTCTCGTTCTATAACGTTGTTTTAGTCGAGCTCTATCTGAAACTTTTGACCAGATTCTAACAGAAATATCCTTCCACCGCCCGTCTTGAGCCTTTCTGTTTTCCGGTACGTTCAACATTCACACGTAATATCAATAGATGCGAAAAGCGATTTGTGAATGCCAAAATGGATAAAGATATTTATGTACATAAAAATTTTTGATACATCATTCCGAAGGTTTATATTTTGTTGCTTGAAAATTGTCTTTCGCAAATACTTGTGAATGTGCGCAGCATGTGAATGTTGAACATTTTCAATTAACTACGACAATTCATTGTTTTCATTATCATTCACAAAGTTTCACTTACACAGTATAAAGCCAGTAACCCTTTTAATACATATATTTGAAACAATTATTATTAGTTAAAATTTGTTGGTTATATTCACACACCCTATTCAGTATATATGTTAAATAGAGTTTAACAAAACTATCACTTACAATTTATTTAATGAAAATTTTCAGATGTGTCATTTTCATTAAAAACACGTATTCATGAGTAGAATTAATATCGACGACATTATATCCGTGATTGAAGAACTAAAGAATGGTAAGGCTGCTGGTATGGATAGCATCATCACTTAAATGCTCAAGAGCGGTGGCGGATATTTGTTTGTAAGCGATTAGCCTACTAAATACCGTGGGTGGAATATTTAACAAAATACTGACTAAGAAAGTCATGGGAATAACTAAAGAAAGGATCCGGGAATCTCAATGTGAATTAATGCCAGGGAGATCATGTGCGGGTTAGATAGTCAGCTTGAGACAGATCGTAGAAAAGAGTTTGAGAGTAAACAAAACAGTTTTCTGTCCATTTGTTGATCTGGAAAAAGCTTTCGATAAGGTGAATAGATCTTAACTTTGGAAAGTCCTGAAAGAATATGGAGTGAATGGTTGGCTTCTAAAAGCAATAAAAGCAATATATAATGGTAGTCACGTGAGTGCAAGAGTGAATTGACAATTGAGCGATTGGTTTGATATGAAGCAGGGCGTTAGGCAAGGCTGCGTTATGTCCTCCTGGATGTTTGATATATACATAGACAAATATTTAAGTATGACCCTTGTAGACGAAGCAGGTGTTGATCTCGGGACAGTGAAAGTTCGTGAATTGGCATTTGCGGATGATGAAATTGTTACAGCGGAATCAGCCGAGCAGACTGAATACTAGCATGAAGAGTATGGATCTTAAAATTAACGCAAATAAAATTGAAAGAAAGGGTGAGAAAACAGTATGCCACATCGCCTCAAACGAAGAGAGGGTAGAACAAGTTGGTGAGTTCGTGCATCTTGGAAGCTTATTCACTGCTGACGGAAAGTTTGATGCAGAGATATCCAGACGTATAAACGAGGGTAGGAAGATTATTGGCAATGTACAAGCTATCACTAGAAGTGAAAATATAATGAATGAAGCTAAAATTGCAATATATAACTTTATGCTTGCACCCACAGTGTTGTGTGGTAGCGAGACCTGAACGTATCGAGAAATCGATCGGAGAAAAGTGAATGCGGTTGGAATACAGTTCCTGCGGAATATGTGCGGTGGAACGCTAATGGACAAACTCAGTAATGAGTGAGCTCTCAAAGAATGTGGTGTAGAAGAAACATTGTTCGACAAGAGTGAAAAAAATATGCTGAGATGGTTTGCTCATGTTGAGAGAATGAATGAAGAACGTTTAACGAATCCAGTTTATTTAGGATAGGGATGTATGGAGAGTAATCGTTTAAAAGAAGAAGAGTCATGCCCGAAACGGAAGATTTTGGATAATAATGGGCCCGCGTGAAGATTTTTTTTGAGGATTTTTATAATTATTTCCGTCATCACAATGGCTTCGCGAAGCTTTTCACTTGGGTTAATTGCTAGAGAGACTGATCAAGCAACTTGTGTCGGAGCGACGTTGTGAGATTGATCTGAAACATATTTTTTCTCCTCCTAAACCTCTCGTACCCAAATTTACCATAAAATTCCTTAATCCCCAGTAGTGAAACGAGACCAGAACCGAACGAGTTACGCTTACCCCGAGAGTGATTTGGCTTAATGGAATGATAATAAAAAAAGACTCGATTGCTTGAATGGAAATAAATGTTAGTTTGCTGTTACATGCCATTCGGGCAGCCATTCGCGTGTTTACTTTAGTATAATTTAGTGAATACAATTTCTGAAAATGGTCCTGCAATATATAAAATAATGCAGCTTCATCTTCACAAATTTTATCTGGGGTATGCTAACTGAGGCACGACAACCTCCTGACTAGAAGTTACTAGACCAGTTGTTCTAGTGGGTTTCTGACCACTGCCTTAATTGAAATTGGGATAAATAGGGTGATTTCTATATTGGATGTGAACCAGGAGAATTATCATTACGATTTGGATGGTGTCAATATATTTGACACATAAAAGTATTATGAACGCAGAATTTTCAGGGAGATGCGTTACTCAAGAAAAAATAGATTTCCGGCGAATACTCAAACAGATAAACAGTACTTGAGTGAAATTTCTTATAGAATCTATAAATCACGAATGTTGGTACACTGAGGTTTATATCTATTCTGTGATATATTTTAATTAAAATTACAATTTCTTATAGCTCAACTACACATAATCTTCAGGAACCATTAAAATGGCTTATGGTTAGAAATTTTGTCTGTTTGTGAATGACGTCAGATGACAGACTAAATTTTACACTTATACAATTACTTATACGGAATGTCGAGAAAAACATACAGGATATTACAAGAATTAAATAAGATTGAAGACTCTTTACCTACCTTCACTCGGATACTTTTGGTTAAGAGTCTGATTTTACCCCCCTTTGCGTTGGAGGCCTGTGTTCACTTTATTAAAATTTGCCTGAATTCGAACACATAACTCCATATTGAGAAAAAACTGGTCCGCTCATTGTTGCCAATAGAAGACATTCTGTATGGGCAATCTGCTTGACACTTTTTCAGAGAACAAGGCTCCTGAGTGTCCACTTAACCTATTCTAGTTCATAGACAGAGACCTACCAGGACAGTCTAAACTTCGTGAAAGAAAATCGACTATTAGCATTTCTTCTCAACAGAACATGTACGCTTCAAAGGTCATTTACAGTAAGAGGTGCCCGCCTATGGAATAATATTACCACCCGATATTAGGAATGCACCTTCCCTGTATCAATTCGAAAATCTCTTGATCAAATATTAGTACACTGAAATTCTAATATAGGTCCGACTTTGGTTCTTGCCTAAAATGGCCTTGGACATATAGACGACCGACTCGAATGTCAACAGTCAGGGCCGCATGAACCATTTCCATGTGATTTTCGTTGGCAGTAAAAAATATTCATTGAATTTCTTCAAATGTTTGTTTGGTTTGATGGATAAACGCTGCCTCTTGTTCTCCTGCGATATTTTTGTAACACATAACATAAACAATGAAAGCAAATGGAGCGAAGTGCGGACCGTGCGAACTGACAAAATTATGCGCTTGTGATACAGCCAGCTTTGTTTGTGCGGTGCTGAACGACTTTGCTGACTTTAGAGTGCCGCTCTCGGTACACCTTCGACCCCTGGTCCTGGAACGAAATTTTCAGAATGGCATACTGCAGACTGACCTATTAAAGACTTTCAGTGCATAATACTCTTAACCGTTCTCTCGAAAATCCTCACTGGTCGACTCAAAATCTTTGATTTTCCAACACTATCTTAGAATTTTACGTTCTTTTCTTTTATCTTTTTCTATAAACATACTTCCCCTTGCTATCTTTGCTTCACTGTTCACACGAGCCTACATCCATTCAATTGGCTTAAATGTTCATCAGTCTGATATCTGTTCAAATTTACCTCTTGTATTAAATGGCTATCCAGCCCTGAGAACTTTTCTACAATAAATACAGATTAAAATGCGAGTATACATAATTCAACCTCTGAAGCTATTTTGCTCGCGAATCGAAGAAAGTAACCAGCTACGTTTCCTGTTCTTTCCTGTTTGAGTACAATGTAGAAGTACATAATATTTCAACAGAAGACGCATAATCAAGCGACGTGAAGCGGTACTGTGACTAAACACGACGAGAAGCGATATACCCCGCAAACGCGACGTGAAGAAGTGTAGAGTGGAGGGCGTCGATATTATCTCCAGTCTAGCAAAAATCTCTCATGGATACGTGTCGCTTACGCCAAATTTAATAATATCATTAACGAATGTATAGCAAAACAAAAGAGCTCAGATGATAAAAACGGTATTTAATTTTTATAAGAATAGGTTGTTTACAAAGTCAGATATCACATTTCCATAATGAACGCATTTTTGTAAAATCTGATTTTATATACGTCAGTAGAATATTATTTGCATATTTTTAAGTATTTTCAGTTTAATGGTGAAGTCTTAATTCTCTTAGTCATGTCAATTTCAGGATCTCTGTGACGTCAAGGAAGTCGATTTTCCACCAATCGGAGAAAAATGGATGCTTAATCGTAACATCTAGATGTTTAGGGTAAACATATTTTATATTCAACTATAGGACAGCCGTCTAGCATGTTGGGGGTTATTATTTGTATACATTAAAAACCGTGCACATGACCATGAAACAGAATCTTCGGCACGTCGCATAGGTTTTTCTGGAGAAAAAATAGGACTTTCTTCATATATTTTACCTCGCACAAACAATTTACACCATTATTATTGATAATTGACAACAGAATATTAATTAATGATCATCATTTTCCCATAAATTGACGAATGACACGGATCGACATTGACTATAAGTTTCTTCAAATGACCGACAGATGTCGACAGCATTTTGCTGCTCACCGCAAACTGCGTGTGCGCTCCACCGACTGGTTAAATATGTAAATGTTCAAGTTCAACATCTCAGATAGTATAAACAAATGTATAATTTTGCTTACGTTGAATGTTTCGGGAAGTTGAGCGTTAATATCCGTATTTATGTGATTCTCAATCCTTTATTATCAACGTTATTTCAGTATCCATTTTCATCATGGTAATCGCAGCTTAAGTATTAGTTTTGATCACGTTTGATTAATTTGGGGTTTTACATTGTTCTAAATTGAATTATTGAATCATTTGTAGGGAATCGCAGTTTGCAAGTACTACTCTAAAATGCGAAGAGATTGGACATTTTCTGCCTACTGGACAATCATCAATTTCGTCTTTGAATAAATCCGTAATATTGCCGCTTCTTGAGTTTATTCTCGCCCTGGGCTTTCTTCCTATGGAACTATACAACCCGCTAACAACACCATTAGTCTCCAGTATTGCATAAACGTCACTTTCAAATGTTGTTAACACAATTTGTGCTTCGGTTGGCAAGCGCCCATTGATATTTCCATTTATTCGCAGTAGAAGTGGCAAACCAGGAGGAAAAGTGTATACTCGAAATTCGAATTGCTGGTTCACATTCGTGCGGGGTACAAGCCGAATAAGTCCAAGTTGTCCAAGTCCATATCCTAGTACCTTATCAACATTTCTCCAGACAGGAGGCAGCCAGGAAAAAGGTACCTTGGCAAGAGGAGACCTGGACCTTGCTCGTAGAGGAGACTCCGACCTGACTCGTAGAGGAGACCTGGACCTGACTCGTAGAGGAGACTCGGATTCGCCTGGAGACTGAGGTGTGTGACGAGACTGTGAACTTATTTCTGCAACAAGAAATAGAGGATGAATTATTTTTCAAGAACGTACTTGTATATGTATTGATCATTAAATCATGCATTATCACTAAAAAAGGGCCAAAGAGCTTACGGAAAAAGTAAAGTGTAATCTTTACCCCGATTTCAGAGTAATTTTTACCTGAAACACAAATTAACTTCACGTGGTAAGATTTATCTACCATATTGGTTAATACGAGTATGGTTATCATGTCAATTTTATTGTGTTTCCTTCTGTTTCGATGCGAGAAAAATTCAACTTCACCCTCTTGGAAAATACTCACATCAAAAATTCACTTATGGTTTTTCTGCACTCGCGTGATTCATGGTACGGTTTGCAGTGGATGTGATAATATTTATATAGAGCTAACAGAAAGGACAACAGAAACTCATACGAGGGAACACAAAAATGATTGTGAATATGACGATAGGACATCTTCTCTTCTAAGACACTTGCATGAGCAGAATCATCATTTCGATTTCCATAGTGTTTAAATTTTGGCAACAGGAAAAAATTATGAACGCAGAATTGTCAAGAAGATGTATTACATTTAAAAGAATAGATTAACGTAAATACTAGAACAGAACTAGGCCATTCATATCTCAGAGTAGCATGATTCTATTCATAGGATCGCAAGTACCTAGAATAGCATTTAACAAGTCCCAGATGGTATCTTTCACATTAGTATTGACATCATCAACTGGAGCGTAGCACGCTCTAATGAATAGACTTGTGATCACCACCTATATCCTACCCTATAATAATCTAGGAGACACACATTTATACTTTCTGTCATGCTGGTTTGCTCCCTCATTTATAATCAGATCGACTCCTTGGCTACCACGTGATTCATTATCTACTCGTTACCTTAGGTCAAGTCCATTTCCTACTTTTTTTATCTAACATCTCTTCTACTTTGTTTCAGGTACACATAAAATATCAAGCTTCCTTACGCGCATCGTATCCCGCAAATCCCTTTTCTCGTACATCTCTGCCATTCCAACCCCTAGTCTCCATCCATTGCTCTTTCGAAACTTTTTTGTCCGCCGTACACCGAAAGTAAACCTTGTCGGTGTCTCTTTGCGTTCGTATCACGTTCGGAACGTATTTTAACGCGCAAGCGAGTCGCGACTCGGGCCGAAGAGACACGAGGAACCTCGTCTCACCTTTGGCGAGCCTCGGTTCCTTCGTGTCGTCTTGGCCCTCGTCACGACTCGCTCTTGCGTTGAAATACGCCTTTCCGCACTTGATACGAAATATACTATTGCAAGGGTGTGTCTATCGTCAACCGGAGTGTCAGTTCAATCCGAGGCTACATTATTATTTGTATTGTTTATTACTTGAAGTATATACCCAACTACTAACTTTGTGAGAATGGTTTTCCGGAAGTATAAAATCATGTCCAAACTAAGCAGCTGAATCGTCATAAGGTAGTGTGTCCAATTATAACCCCAGTATGAACACGAAGCTAGAACCAAGGGATTCATGATCGATTCGTGTTTTTTACTGAGGAGGACACAAAAACCCCCAAGATTTACAGAAACTAAAAATATTCAAAAATGGTTCCGTTAATCAATAGATTATTACTTCTTTCAATCAATCAATAAAAAGCACTAAGAAAGGTTCATGTGGTCCTGAATTTTGAAATAATCATAAAAATATGATTGCGAATTTCTATTATGACAAAAAAAATAATGTTTCGAAAATGAATTTTGTTTCTAGAGTTTTATAAAATAAGAAAAATGTTATTCTTTATAATTATAAAAAAATATTTCTCCAAGAAAAATTTTTTTTCATAATTTTATAAAAATTCAGGACCACACGTCCCTCAGTGCTTTTTCTTCAGTTTCTCGAATTCGCCATAAACTCTACTAAAAACGAAGTCTGGTATTAAAAAACAAATTTTAAGCAATACTTATCCTACAATAGAAGCCTTGGAAGAGATATCGTTGGATCAATAAAAATTCTTTTCGTCTAAAACTATATTTATAGTATGACAAAAGATTTTCCCAAGAATTGTCCTTTCTATGACGTACAGGTATATACCTGTTTCATTGAACGAACTAGATCATATAAGTAAGTCTGTCAATATATGCTCATAGTCTGATAAAATATTGAAGCAAAACAGAGTTTTGTTGATTCAACGTTATCACTGCCAAGGCTTTAAAATTATAAAATAATGAAATTTATTTCATGTGATTTTTATGAAGATTCATGTATTATTTTCATTTATAATACCAGGAAAAGCTAAACGGTGCCGAGTCCGTCGCTATTACCATAAGATTATTACATACTCATGTAGCATCATCTATTTTTTCAATGAGTGGTTATCAAACTGATCAATCCGCCTACACAAAAAAATAATAATTCACTCAATTAGTTGTAAATTGTTTCTCTAGAAACGTTTTTCGTCTCTTCTGTAAAATTCTGCTTATTTGACTTAGACCGTTTAGCATTCCCCGCTTTAGTTATAACTTACATGAAAATATATTAATGAAGGACTAGATGTGATTGAAATATTTAAAAAAATATATTTACCAATAAAACTGATGAAAACGGCTGACGAGATGAATACAATACCAAGAACGTTCTTCATTTTCTCTGAATGTAGAGCGAAAACTGACTTGTATATAATCTCGTGTGTAGATTTTATGATTATGTACATGGTACACTAAACAGGAATTGATATGACATACTTTTTCAATAACGCGACCTAGAAACAACCGCATGTTGAAAGGCTAACATATAATCAGTTATTTGCGATAGATAACCGCATCACTTGTTTTTAAGAATTTTCGTTTATTAAGAAAAACGTGAAAAAAACTATTTGATGAACTCATGCTATGTAATATAGAACGCAGAAAAAATCTTTTTTTTTTACTTATGGATATTCACAAAAATTAGATACAATCACCCATGCGAGTTTGCAATTGCCTCCAAATTCCTGATTTTCAAATTGGCATAAGAATCAGTACATGACATTCAAAATTGCCGTTTCCTCTAC
Organism: Melikaiella ostensackeni; assembly: GCA_032362435.1. Classification (NCBI taxonomy): domain Eukaryota; kingdom Metazoa; phylum Arthropoda; class Insecta; order Hymenoptera; family Cynipidae; genus Melikaiella; species Melikaiella ostensackeni. Next base: position 48,082 of record JAUMHM010084614.1, read on the forward strand.
GACATATATTATAATATATTCTACATACTTATTTTTACGTAATTTAAAAATACTTCGAACTGCTTTGAAGGTCACCCGAAGAAAATGAGAGACAATAGAAATACTCCTCAGTGCTTTTTATGTATTTTCCTGAATTGTCAACTCGATATCGAATTTTATAAATTAAAGTAAACTCAATTATTGAGGAATAATAACTCAATAGGATTATTGAGAATTCCGAGTCCGCAAGTGTTACAGGCCAGATGATCGCCCTCAGGACTGAACTGGAGAAGTCGGAAACCTCTATGATGCCGGTAACCCGACAGATAAGTAGACTGACAGTTAGTATGCAGCCTGCTGCAAAAAAGCAGAAGAATGTCAGTACCGTCATCAAAGACGGACTTGATGAAGTTTCACGCGCACTAGTAACGATGAACCAAGAGTGGGAGTCGCAGAAAAGGCTGCATGACTCCATCACTGGCTTATTGATGAGCGAAGCACAGAGAAAACCCGTCAATACGAACACGCCGACTGTTACGCCGGCAAGGGGTAAATGCATGGCGACAAGCCCTGCGGAAAACCAGGCGGCAATACCAGTGGAGAAAAGGAAGCGTGATTGGCCTGCAGAAATGGACTGGGCACTGGTCATGCGTTCAAGGCAGAAGAAGAAAGCTTCTCAAGACCTGAAAGGGTCAACGACAAAAAGGAACGTGGGAGACGTCAAAAGCGACAGGAAAGAAGAGGACACGGAGCAAAGAAAGGGACAGAAACGTAAGCCGAAAAAAGGCAACGTTATGAAGCTTTGCTTATAAAACCGGTGAACGGCAGGTCTTATGCAGACGTGCTGCAGGACATCAGGTCGAAGATCAAGCCTGAGGAATCCAGCACGGAAATCCGGGCGATTCGCCAAACGAGAGGTGGAGAATTTCTACTCGAGCTTGGCAAGACCACAAAGGACCTCGACGGCATCACAACCGTAGCAGACGTAGAAGAGGCCGTAAAAAGAGACCTTAAGGACCAAGTTGGGGACATAAAGGTCTCCATCTCAAAAGGAAACAGAAGAGGTCAGATTATGGCTTTCGTAAGCATTAGGGAGCAGCAGGAAAACATCATACTGGAAGCAAAGCGCATCAAGTTAGGATGGATCTACAGCAGGATACGGCAGAGGGTCTATGTTGCTCGATGCTTTAATTGTCTGGGCTATAGTCATCAGTCCGAAAAATGTAAGAGACCGGATCTCAGTGCCTTCTGCTACAAATGTGGCAAAGAGGGTCATGAGGCGGCTACTTGCACGGAAAAACTCCAGTGCGTCCTGCGCAGGGAGCTTCCGGAAAAACCAGAGACACTGAGCCACATACCGGGGTCAGGCGCATATAAAGCGTGTAGACAGGTATTAGATAGAGCAAAAAGCAGCCAAAGATGACAAGGTTTCTGCAAGGAAACCTGCATCAGAGCAGAGTTGCGAACGATCTTCTGGCACAAATTATGCTCGGAGAGGGAGCTGACCTGCTATTAATCAGTGAGCAATACCAGGATGGGAGCACTCCAACATGGTTCTCGGACCCCCTGGAAACGGGTGCCATATGGACACGGAACTCAGCTGAAGTCCCTGTAGACGAGCATGGGTCTGGGGACGGCCTTGTGTGGGTGAGAAGCAAGAGCATCATGTATGTCAGTTGTTACCTCACCCCCAAAGAGAGCATTTCGGACTTCCAGGAAGAGCTGGATCTCCTCGAGGACGTGGTCCGAAAGGAGGAAGGCAAAGTACTGGTGGCCGGTGATGCGAACGCAAGAGCAGTCGAATGGGGAATGCCCAGAGCGAACTCTCGAGGGAAGCGGATAGTGGAAATGGCTGCCAGAACAGGGATGTTAGTGATGAACAGAGGGCGCACACCAACCTTCAGAAGACCTGGTCAAAAGGGCACGATTCCGGATGTCACTTTGGCATCGGAGAGCTTGACTCCACTGATGCGACACTGGGAAGTGGTCGAGGACTACACCGGAAGTGACCATCAGTACATAAGCTTCAACTTCGGAGATGTACCACAGAGTAAGATACGCCGAAACAAACAACAACCGCGTCGGAATGTCGGAAGGATAAACAAGAAGAAGTTCGGAAGGGCGATCCTCGCGGGAAGCGAAGCCCTATTTAGTCTTCACGACATAACTAGGGAATCCGAAATAGCGGGAACTCTAGCAGAAGAAACTATGAAATTGGTGAACCGTGCTTGTGAGGAGTCAATGCTCTTCAAAAAAGCACGAAGAGAAAGACGCTTTGTGTACTGGTGGTCTGAAGAAATGGCCGAACTTCGCAGGAAATGCCTTCAAAGCAGGCGAAAAGTAACCAGGGCTAGACGAAAAAGGGCCAATAAGGAGCCTACCCTAGCGGATGTCCAATTCAAGCTGAACAAGAAAGAGCTGCAGAGGTCGATTAACAAAAGCAAGACTCAGAATTGGACAG
>JAUMHM010084615.1:0-12250 GCA_032362435.1 Melikaiella ostensackeni
TGAGCAAAAAAGTCCCCTAAAATTTTTGGATCTGGGGCATATTTTGGGAGCAACAGACGGTAAAAATTGTATGTACGTGTGAGCATGTGTCGCATGCGTGCTTCACGGCGAACAGGCAGTCCCCAACCAAGCGCTTGAGGTAGTGATGGCGCACGCGACACTTGCTCTCACGTACATAAAATTTCGGAAATCTTTCAAAATCTCTTGAAATGTTTTGAAATCTTCGCGAAATGATTTGAAATGTTTGGAAATCTCTGAAAATTTTTGAGAATTTCTTTAAAATATTTTAAATGTATGAATCTGCGAAATCTCTGAAATCTTTGAAATTTTTCGCAATCTTTGAAATCTTTCTGAATTTCTTTGAATGTTTGAAGTGCTTGAATCTGCGGAATATTTGAAATCTTATGAAATCTTTGTGGAATGATTAACAATCTTTCGAAATCTTTTGGAGTTTTTGTGAATTTTTTTGAAGTGTTTGAAATGTTTCAAATTTCCTGAAATCTTTCTAAGGTTTTTAAAATCTTTGGTAACTCTTAGAAATCTGAAATTCTTTCAATTATATCTAAGCATTATTTACCAATCTTTGCGAAATCTTTAAAATCTTTTTAAAATTGTTCGCGAATTCTTGGAAACCCTCTGAAATCTCTTAAAATGTTTTGAAATCAATGAAATTCTTGTGAATCTTCATGAATCTTTGTGAAATGATTCACAATGTTATGAAATATTTGAAAATTTTTGTGAATTTCTTTGAAATCTGGAATCTTCTGGAATCTTTTGGAATCTTTGAAATTCTTTGGAATCTTTGAAATTTTTGTGAACTTTTTTCAGATGTTTGAAATGTTTGAATTTGTGCAATCTTCGAAATCTACGGAAATCTTTTGAAATCTTTGAAATCTTAGTGAAATTCCGGAATGTTTGAAGTCTTTCTGAAATCCTTGGAATCTTTGTGAAATCTCGGAAATCTTTTGAAATCTTCTGAATTATATACAAGAATTACTTATCAATGTTTAAAATCTTTCTGAAATCTATAAGATTCAGTTATTCACTTATCTTCAGAATCTTCCTGGAACCTTTCTGAAATCTCTTGTGTTATGATTCGAAATATTCCGAAATCTTTTGAATTCTTCGTGAATTTTTTTGAAGTGCTAATAACAGAGAAATTTAGAATTATATCTAAGAATTTTTCACTAATTAGAATATCGAAATAATTAATCAAAGATATGTTTAAAAAAAATGACAACTGTCATGTGCGTTTTGTTAGCGCTTCTAGTAAAAGGAGATTTCATATTTATAACCGGGGAAAACTAGGAAATAAACGGGAATTTCGTGGGCGAAAATAAGTGGACACCCTGTATTGGTAATTGTCAAATAGCAGGCAAACCTTAAGGCGTACAGTAGCCATCATGTTATTATTGAAAGTTTAATATTTCATAATGCAAATTGTTCGTATCATATCTAAAAATTTGAAATCCAAAGGAGGCACTTCAGAAAATAAGAAGTAACAATGAAATTCGTACGTGAAATATGGGCAGTGGATTTGAAGTTAGGAGTTTGATGAAAAGAGCTTGTATTTTCAAAAGTTCGAAAGCGAATACATTAACGCATGCCATTTACAAAAACAAAATATCTGATTATTGTAGACAATTTTTCGAATATAAGTAAGATTATAATACTATTCTCGAAACATCTTTTCAGGCTCGGTGCAGCTCATATTTTGCATGTATAGTGTTCAGACTTTATGATAATGACCTCCTTTTTTCTGAAGTTAAACCATTTCCTTTTTTTTGTTCTGTCGCTTCAAGAGCCTGGAAAACTACTCTAAAGACGAATGCGCATAAGATTCAAATTTAAACATATCCTTTCATCACAATGTGCGGTGGAATTTCAAAGAATTTTGAAGTCAATAAAACGTGTTTTGAAAAAAGTGGCACTTATGAGGTCATGCCGCAACACCCTTCAACTTATGGTACATGCATCATGAAATAATTTTGTTTAGAATTTTATTGTTTTTACGACAACTAACTATAATTTGATGTTATCTCCAGATATCTCTATACAATGTTGAATATCAAGACCAAGATTTTAAACATGTAATCTTGAAAAACGAGGCACATAGTTCAGTAAAGGACATAAATGCTTTCCTTCCAGTATGAAGTTAGGTTCCGTGAAAACCGTTCAATTCTGTGTGATTATAACTAATGTAACATGCATCATAGATTAATCTTGTATGAAATTCCAATGTTTTTACGACAACTATCTACAAACCGGTAGTAAGGCATTTGCGCCCCTTCCTGTATAATGAAGCAAAATGGATAAAAATAAAATTTGTCACAGAAAAAAGTTGGACTATCTGTTGCTAGCTGCATCTCTTTTTCCTAAGACGTTGCCGAGCAAATTCTGCGTCTTAATTTTGGGTCAATATCACACTCAAAGTTAGTTGAGCTTTTTTTCCGTCAACACGAATAATTTGTTTTTAATAACACTTCTATTAAAGAATATTACATAATATAAAACGAAGTGTCTCGTCGTGCCGAAATTCGGGATGAGTAGCCAAATGTTTTTAATAAGTTTGGCTAGTCGTTCCTTAATTTGGGAACGGTTACACCATCCCCTTTTCTAACTTCCTCCATTTTTGGGGAGGACTAGACACAGGCAATATAAAAATGTATTTATATTGTTACTTCTTCAGATTTATTGATTTTGTCGTGAAGGAGATCCTTGTGGAGATCTTGGTGGATTATGTTCCCTACTCATCTCCCTCGAAATAGCAGTATAGGTAGTACGGCCATATACACGATGATCAAAGTCCACTGGAATATAACCTCCGACATCTATATCGATATCGCTATCTACAACAATTCTCCTGTCATTAGGCAATGGTATTGATAGTGATATTAGATTTCTTTGGGCTGCTGAGCGAGAACTTCGGGCAGGTGGGGTAATACCGTGTTCTTGTGCAGGTGGGGCACTACCGTGTCCTTGGGAAAATAGGACACCGCCGTGTCCTTGGTCAGGTAGGGCACTACCGCGTCCTTGGTCAGGTGAGGCACTACCGTGTCCTTGGGCGAATAGAACTCTACCGTGTTCTTGGGCAGGTGGGGCACTACCACGTCCTTGGTCAGGTGAGGCACTACCGTGTCTTTGGGAAGGTGTGGGAGGCCCATTCGTTAGGGAAGCTGGTGCACGAACAATATTATTACCTTCATTTGAAATCCTGGTCTGTATACTCAATTCTGTAAGAAGAGAATTAAAATTTATCAAGTTTTTGAACCAAGGAAGAATGTGAAAAAACAGAATGCAACATTGCCTTAAACGAAGAGGTGTATGGCAGCGAGACCTGAACGAATCAAGAAAAGGATAGGATTAAAATGAACGCGGTTGGCATGCAATTCCTGCGGAATATGTGTGACAAAACGCTAATGGACAAAGTCGTTAATGAGTGGGTTGTCGAAGAATGTGGTATAGGAGAAACATTGTTTGGCAAGAGTGGGAGAAAAAGGTGTAGCAAGGATAGGGATGTATGGAGGACAATTGCTTGTACGAAGAAAAGTGACGCCTGAAACCAGGGATTTTGTGGCCCTCGTAAAGAGCTTCGCTTAGTGGATATGGTTGAGATGAAGAGTATGGATCTTTCTATAGGTTTATTAGTAATTTTTAGTGTGTGTGTGAACCGTATTGTATGATAGCTTTGTAAAGCTCTTCACCTGGAGTGATTGCTAGAGACATTGATCAGCGACCCGCGTCGGAGCGGTGTTGTGGGACGAATGTGTCGTTTGAAGAAACAACACGCGATGACTTTTAGATTGATCTAAAACCGACAGCTTCTTCTACACACCCTTCACTCACACTTACCATATGAATTTCTTGATCCCCGGTAGAATAACGGGGCTAGAACCGAGCGAGCTGGGCTCACCCCGAAAGAGATTCGGGTAAATGGTATAATAATAAGAAGTAGTAAAATTTAATATAGCTTGATAGCTTAAACAAATTTTAACACTTCTAAACACTTCATTAAATTAAGGAAAAATTGGCAAATTTATGAAAGCAATGAAAAGGCAATATTGTGAAACTCATTTCTCAGAAAACCATTGGTGTGGAATTTGTCACATCTCATTTTGAACAATGAAAAGTTTCATTGTGACTCATTTGTTTTCGTGTCTTAAAAATGCTGCAACTCAAAACTACACCGACTCCGGCGTACTTTTGAGTTTCAACGTCTTAGAGTGTTCTGCAATGTAGATATTGACCTTCTTTAATTCATAAACATTTTTGCTGAATTGAAGGACATTTCTGAATTTAAGGTGTAACAATTTATTCGCATTTTTAATCTCGTACAGCACGGGATATTATATTTTATGTCCGAAAATCCTGTGAATATCTTCTAGATATTTGCTGGATATGTGAAAATTTATGTATCCCTGGGGTATCCATACGATATCTTGCGATGTTTTCAGGATGTGTCAAGGATATTTACTTCAAACATTTGAATAACCAAATGACCTCCAAATAGCATTCCAGAATTTCGTATGGATATCACAGGGATATAGAAATTCAAGTCTTGTTGGGATATCCAGAACTTATCCAGAAAATATTTCTGAGATACACAGGACATCTTTGGTCATAATTTGGATATCATCCAATATCCTGGTACTGTACAGGAAGTATTCTCCTTTATTGTGAACATCTAATATGTCTTATAAATATTTATATCATATAGTACACTTACGTATAGAATTCAGAAAAACCACGAATATAAGGAATTTAGTCCCAATAAAGGTCTTCATTTTTTTAAAACGGTTACTGACAGGAAACTAAAACTGCTGACTGATCAATTTTTTTAAAAAATATTTTCGCAGCTATTATATACACTAACCACCATCTGATTACTCAGCTTGAGATTTATAAGATTTATGATTCTCTGATAACAAGTCTTTAATTTCATATTTATGAAATGCTAGTTGAACACAGATTTTTGATATCTCATGTTTGAATTTTACAAGTTAGGCTTAGTACGTGTGAGTCATTCACATTAATAATTTGCTCTTTATTTCACGTTATTTCGGTTATTAAGCTGACGCTGAATTTGCGCCACAGCATTATAACTGCTGAACATGTAGACTCTCAATAAATTTTCCGTTTTTTAAATTATTATTTGAGAATTCGCAATCCTAGAATCATAAAAATCTATCTTGAATCTTAGAAGTAAATTAATTTTGATCTGTTTCCTAATATTTGAAAAACCGTCTCTTGTTTTCTACATGTGAGTGTCTCGCTCGCTCTCATTTGTTCATATTCACACCTCTTGATGAGCGAAAGAGATAGACAAGATCTGCTCTTTTTTCTTTTCCTTTTACTGTGAGCATCTAATATTTCTTATTTAGTAAAATAATAATAGAGGTATAAGATAAGAGTCGAAGGTGAAAGATTTTTTATCTCTGACGTCTGAATTTTACAAGGTAGGTTTAGTAACCGTAAATATTTCAGAATCGAATAAAAATGAAATTGTACTCAGAAAAAAGTTGGACTCATTGTTGCATAAGAATAATTCTTAGTCAATAATACTTATATTCAAGGATATCAAATAACATACAAATGTACATCAGATTAGATCTAGTTTTACTTCACGTATACACAAACAAGAAAGAGATTGTCAAAAAAATGATTCTTGTTGATATTCATTTATTATTTGTTTATAACTACAAATTCATAGAAAAGCTGAACATTCAGAAAAAAACGTGACTTTATAGCATTACACTAGGAGAAGATAGTTATAAGCAATAATAAGTTGTTTAAACTGTCATCTTTGTCAACTTGCATAAACTATTACCTCACTCTGAGTGAGGAGTAAATGAAATGTTGCAAATTTGAGGAAAAACCTCAACTTTCTAGCATGATTCCAAACAAATATTGTTCTGAATAAAAATATGTTGTTTAAACAATTACGTTTGTCAACTTCATAAGCGTTCCGCTCTAACAGAAAAGCTGAGAAATTCGGAAAAACATCACTTTTGGGATTTTCTTTGGGACCCTATAAAACAAACTTATAGGTGTGAAATTCAAAAAACGATTTTTGATTTGTATTTTGTGGCTAATTGCGAAGAGGAAATTATGAAAAGATATTAGTGAAATACATTAATTTGTGTAATTTAAAGAATGTTAATTCACTTTACAATATTGTGCAAGAACTATGACTTGTAAGTTTTCAAATCCTCTTGCTGTATAGAAAAAAAATAAAAAACAACATGGGTTAAGGCATTAACTGTAAATTATTACTGTCTTAAGTAGCAACACTAATCGTTAAAATTTATTACAAATCTCTAACAATCGAAACAGTCTTCCTTTGTTTACGTAATACTTTAAAGAAGTTCGAAATTCACCAATATTTTCTCTTTTCGGGGTTCTATTCTGTATCTCGAATCCAACTGAAGCATGATATTTGAAAAAATAACTATATTTCTAAATTCAAAGTAACGAACTCAAAGAGTTCAACATTGTCTTGAGTAGGAAGCGAACGATTTCAAATTGTGGTTATGAGTCTCAAATTGTTAATAATTGAGAAATGATTGCATTTGTTTTGAGAAAAATTAATAATTTTTGTATTTCGGCTACATTGTAAGTATTACATCTAATACTTCTTATTAATATTGAAGTATATGTTACACTTACGAATGAAATGAGAGAAAACCACGACTGTAAGAAATATAGTCCCAATAATGATCTTCATTTTTTCAAGATTAGATACTGACAGGAAACTGAAACCGGTGACTGATAAATTTTTGGAACATATATATATATTGAAAAATATAATTTTTTTATTTTATATTATTCAGTTAATTGTTTACTTAAAGTTTGTACTATTTACATGAACAATCTAAGCCATTAATGATATGGAGAAGTTTGCTATACTGTCGTGGGTTGGCACGAGCGAGTGAAATGAAACTTCATTTTTCTTCTGTGACAAAACTCAATTATTTATTACCGATTCACGTGTAAAATGGTGGTATATAAAATAATTAAGCTTAGTTTTCGTGAAAATCTCTTTTTAGGGCCAGCAACAGACTACGTATTGGATCGCTACGTTACTTTTATTACTATCAGAATTCTATTCGAACTCGTATTAGAGATATTTCAGCGGTTAATTTGCAGATCTCTTCTTATTCTCACCTTCTAGCTACCTTGTACGTATAAAAATAGGGTCGCAGCTACAACCTACAGATTGAGCTGGGTTCGTCTTATCCAATCTCTGAAATTCTAAACTACAAATGTTCTGCTTAAATTATATCTTTTTCGTTTTTATTTTTCCTTTTTGATTATACAATCTACTTAGAACGTGTCATCAATGACAAATCTCATAGTTTTCGCTGTTACGAATGCCGTACTTAACTAGTATCTTTTTTGTTTACATTTTCTTTTTGTTTTCAATCAAATAATTTTATTTAAAATATACTACCAATGTTGAATCTCTAATTGTAGTTTTCTTAATTATTGCTCTATTCTATTTAGAAACAATTTATGAAAATTCGCAAAAACAATGCTTAAATAGGTATTTATTCGTATTCACAGGAATTGTCTTTTTATTTTGAATTTTATGAAAAAAAGCCTCGGATCAATAAAACAGTTGAAAGTTTTGGTGCCTTGATCGTGCTCTGTAGAAGAGCTCGAAAATGTCATGCCTTGTTTGAGGATACCTGTATATCTTACTTGCTCATATATTCTCGCAGTTCAGGAATCTGGGAAGGTAGAGGACAGGATGAAAAAAAATTCTTCATTAAACGCCTGCTAGCCTTACAGTTTATGACTTCAGTCGCGCAGGAAATTGTGGAAATCCTCCTCCCACCTAGGAAAAGAAGCGCCCTTCAATTCTTCGGTTAAAAGACTTTCTCCACGGAGAGGCGTTCAGAGTGTTAGGCTGACAGAATTTGTACATTCTGCTTCTAACCCTTGAGACTCCCGGTGAGTGAGCGATTATGCCCAGAGATGAAGGCAGAGGCTTCACCCTTGACGAGCTTGCTTGCTCGTATACTACGCGGCTGATCACCTAGCCGCCGACTACTCTCGAGGAGCTTGCGTTTGGCCTTTTCATGCTTCCCTCCACGAGTACCCTACTTTAGTCCCACCGATGGTGAGTGGAACTCCGCTACGATGCGCTCTTCAGACCTCTGCACGCTAACACGCTACTGATCAGAAACACCCTGGTATCGTGAGTTACCGATGCTCAGGCATCTTACACAACTGACATGTTACAATTGCCCCTCATTTGAAACTCTAACGTGGGTGTCCTAATATCCCCATCATCATAATTTCAAATGAAGATAGTCCAAACGGTTGTTATTATTGGGATGGCTCCGGTAATCCAGCTCTATTCTCTTCTATGTAGGCGTGATGAGTCATTCTTGGGTTGGGGACCAAGCTCGGAACACGCTGGGGTCGATTTGCTCTTGATGATTTGCACTCCAAGACTCTCCTGCTGCGATGGCACCTTTCCGTCTCACCTTGGTCTCTCGGGTTATCCCTTTTACTTCTATACTGGACAGCCTGGGTGCCGGTGCACTTTTCTCGTGATTGCAGCTCGCTCTATCCCCTTTAAGCTCTACCGATATAGGACATCATGTTTGCTTTTTCGCCCCTTCCTTCTTTTCTGCTTCTCTTCCTTACTCGTCGTGTTTTCCTTTTGATTTTCTTTGGCACTTCCCGTGGGAGGTTCGCTTCTCACAACTTGCAGATTGTTGATGCAAGGAGTCCCTAACTCCTCCTGATTTTGTGGCTCTCGTGGGTTGGCTTCTCTTTTTCGTTTTTGTGGTCTCCGCGGTGTTAGTTGTCACGTGTCTCACTGGAATTTTTAACCTGTAGGCATCTACTCCATGAACTTCTTTCCCTTTCTTCCTTTTTACAGCCGCTTTCCTCTTGCTGTTAATGTACCGAGGTCGAGTTGTCATGGTTTTCTCAGTTGCTTTCCAGGCCACGATGGTGTTTTGATCCACGTTATCTCGATCATACTGGATCTCGACACTGGGATTTATGTCCGTTGAAGCGTATTGAATCTCTGCGTCAGGCATCGTTGCTCTTGCTATGATGGTTCGTTGGCTGATGACGCCTACGCTGTACATTCGTTACTCTGAGTCGTCATTCCACCTCCCTTTGCTTTTCGCCATCCTCCACTTTCTGTTGCCTAATGTCTCGACGAGGTCCTCAGCGAGGTTGGCCTGTGGCTGTCAGGTGGAGGTAAGTGTCATCGTCACTCCTCTTTCCGCGAGCGCCTCTCCCTATGTGGCACTGGTCAATTGAGTGCCTCGGTCTGATAGTACTCGCTCAAGTTTTGCCACAGCACCAATAAGATGATCCACACTATTAATTGCTTTTTCGATCGTGGCCTTTCTCATTGGATATACGAGTAGCTTTGTATATTTTGGGAATGTGTCCATGATGACCAGTATATGTTCATGGCCATAAGTCGTGGTGGTGAGTGGTCGAAAAAAATCTGGGGAGACTATATCCATCGGCTTTATTGGCGAACCGGTTCTTGTGAGGTCTGGCACGTGGTCGTTGAAATTTTATTCCTTTGACAGGAATCGCAGGTGTCAATAACTTGTCAATTCATATGTGCGCCCTCGCTGTAGAAAAGCCGTGAATTATCGAGAGTCCTTGTGTAGAGGCACCTGCCAGAAACTTATAGTAAAGTCCAGGGTTGACATGATTTTAGTACCTCTGCGTTTCAAAAATAGTACTTCGGCAGGTTCCGGGAAATCCCAGTCTTCTATCAGGATCTCGTTCAATTTTCTGGCGTCTAAGCACAGCCTCACCGAGGCATCCTTTCTTATAACAGGTACGATTGGGATTATGCACGGGCTATTTGATCTATAAATCACATCTGAGTCCAGCATTCTCTGAATTTCGTGTTCCACTTTCTCATGATATGCCACTGGTATAGGGTAGTCGCGTCCCACAAATTGTCGATGCTCTTTGATGTGCAGCACGTGCTAGTAAGAGGCGAGCAATCCGATTTCTTGTTTGAAGACATCTTGGTATTGCCATAAGAGTTCCTTTAGCTGTTCTTTTGTTGCTTCTCCGACTTCTTCGCTCTCCTTTCCCTTTTGTTCAACTTCTTCTAAAACAATGTCCCTGGGCCTATAGTCGTCATTGTCCGTCAGACTTTCTCCTTCGTATTTCTTTGGTGGGTCGTAGTCTCCTTTTATTTCAATGCCACTGATGAGGCTTCCTCCTCCTTTACTTCATCTTTAATGATTGAGATTGACGGCTGCCCTCTTAGATGTGAAAAGGGTATTTTCCTTCTGCAAAGATCAATTTTTGCCTTGAATTGATCAAGTGTATCAATTCTAATAATACAGGTCATGGCTAATAGCAGAACGACCACAAACGTCATCTGTATGACCTTATTCGGCAGCTGCACATCGGCGTACATCTGTTAACTTGTTCACGTGGCCCTGCCCCCTATGGATCTTGCCAGGGCCATGCAACAGTGTGGCAGCGTTGGGAAGATACTAAAACAATCCTGTTTTGTCTCATGAACTATTCCGATATGCGGGTGGCTTCGGCGCCCTTGTCCACTAGTGCTTTGATAAGAATGACCCCCACTAGTAGATTGTTCACCTAATACCTGGACCTTTTTCTAGTGAATTTATTAGTGACATCATTTGTCAGGCCATGCTATTCGTTTTGCAGGATGTTTATTGTGATTTCTGATGTCACGCGTTGTCCTTCCTTTTCACTTGAATGCGTGGCATCGATTCGTTTTCCTGCTTCCTATTTGCTCCTTCAGGTATGTTGTCTTGTCCTTCTGTGTCATGACTCGTTTTAATTTCTACGTTTCTGAGCCTGGAAGTGAGCGGCTGTGGAGCTGCATTCCTCAGATTGCCGCTTCCTCCGATTGCCGCTTCCTCTTTGGTTTCGCGGCCATTACTGCCCAGTGGGTGGTCTGGTTTCAGTCTGAGATCCGGTCCTATTGCTTATACCGTTGCTTCCCCATTAGTTCATCGTTCCATTCCTTTGCCACCATTGTTGTTGTTGATGCGTGCCTTAGTTTTCGTTTCCACTTCTTTTATGTCTCCATTCGTTGTTAGCAGGATATAGCGTTGATGGTCGGTTGAGATTATCAAAGTCTTCCAGTAGCTCAACTAGCTGCTTGTACTCGTTGATTCCTCGTCCGACTATTGCGTACTTAATTTCATCTGCAAAATGTCTATTTAACTTGAATATTAATTCTCTGGCCGTTGGTTGCTGATTCAACTCCAGTGCCTCTGCATACATTTTAGTTGTGTATTCGACCTTGGTGACTTCTTTCCTCGCAAAGTAGTGGCCAAATTCTGAGTGTTTCCTGAGTTCGTGCTGGGCCTTTCCGCTCCAGGAACGATTTTTGAACTTGTAAATAAATGTGTCTACGTCCCTTACGTCAGCTTCGATGATCTGCCACTAGTTGCCAGGTGTCCCTGTTAGTGACAGTCCCAGAAGGTAACTTACGTCTCCTTCCCTCGGATTGGTTGCATCCCAGTACTGTTTTAACTGGTGTACCGGATTGGGCTGCCTTGTCCGTTAAATTCGGGTAGAGTGTAGCTTATGCTGCAATCACTGGAAGTGGGTGGTCTTGGTCCATGGTTATTGCCTCTAATATGCGTGTTTATGAGGTCTTTGGTCATTGCAGCTGCGCTTTAATGCCGGAGTTTCCTCTTTCAAGGTTTTGTGTATTTGTGTTTATTACCTTCAGAGTCCTTGTTATTTTTGACTCCAGGGTAGCGAGTTTCTTGTTTAATATCTCCTCTTTTTCTATTTCCTCTATTTCCCGGCATCTCGTTTCTTCCTCTATCATTCGTTTAGCCCGTGTTTCCATCTCTAGCAGCAGGGAGTCTATTTTTGCTCAAGCTTGCGCCTGGTCTTCTTCTCATACGCGTTGTTTCTTAATTTTATTAGACATGTTTGCTTTTGAGAACAGAATCTCTTTTCTTGCCGTGCCCCTGAGTTGGGCGCCATTTAAACATATAAGTTTAGAATTTTATATTATTTATTCAACTGTTTACTTAGAGCTTACACTATTTACATGAACAGTCTAAGTATTTGATGATAGGGGAAAGTTTTCTATAATACCGTGGGTGGGCGCGAGCGAGTAAAATAAAACTTCATTCTCATTCTGCAACAAAACTCAATTATTCATTGAAAATTCACATATACTACATGGGCTGAAAAGTCTTCGGCCTGACACAGAGATGACGCCACAAACAAAAAATCTGTATGCTTGTCA
>JAUMHM010084616.1:0-12249 GCA_032362435.1 Melikaiella ostensackeni
TTTTTCCTTCTCAAAATATTATTACAATGCAATTTTGATTCGAATAACCCGCCACGCCAGAATTGCGGGGGAGCGTCTAGTGTCATAGTGAAGCACAAGAGTGCGCTGAAAACCGTATACGGCGAAAAGCATTGCGCTCTTTTGGGACCTTCCACTCTCTCTCATACTCTTTGGTGCACCTTTTCTTGTCCTGAAAGCCCGCCAAGAAAATTCAACCGAATTTCCTGAATTTAAATGCTTCGAAATAGGTTCAAGTATTTATTTCAATATCCTGACAAAAATATTCTGAATGAAGGTGACTCATCTGCACATGAACACTGGGTAAACAATGCAATAAATTTATTATTCATTTCATAGCTTTCCAGGAGACTCAAGGGGCTATATCTACTTGTGCTTGGAAAAATAAGGGTTGTCTGATGATCGCTTAAAGTCATTGTGATAAGAAAACAAACAAAAACACCTTTTTTCATCGGCGTGCACGATGAATCTAAAACTGCTCATCTAAAATCAAAAACCGAAATGATTCTCCCAGTATACTTCTCAACGGAGCTCGCGAATGAAGGGATTTTCATTTAGATCAAAATTTCTATTTTTTTAGGCCAAAAAAACGAATTTCCGGAAGCTCGAAGATCTAACATTTGAAAAAATCATCACTATTTCTGAAAAAATCGTAATTTTGCTAAATCCTCCGTTCACGAACTCTGTATAGAAGTAGACTGATGGAATTTTTTTGGTTTTTTGATTTCAGGTGAGCCCTTGCAGATTTGATATGCTCACCGCAAGTGATGATGAAAGAAGGTGTTTTCGGGCAACGGCCATATTTACCCCAGTTTTGAAGATTTTCTCTTGAAAGAATTCATGCGATTACCTCGAAGCATAAACTAATCGATACTCTGTAGTATATTTAAATGAAATTTTATTACTATGACTTGAAACGATTATTTAAAAATCCTTATTTTCCCAAGCACGAGTAGATATAACCCCTTAAATAAATTGTAAGGGAATTTAATAGGGATTTTCGGAGATCTCAAGCAATTTCAAGACATTTCGCGAAATTTCAAAGTTTTTCGAATGTTTCATCAAAATATATCAAGTAATTTGGAAAGCTTTTGAAAAATCTCAAGAATAAAATAGATAATTAAACAAAATTAAAATATTCATAGCCATTCTAGCGAACATAAGTCAATTTTATGGATTGTTTACCACGCAGGATCACCATGTATTGTGTCGACATACATGCAAATGAGTTTGTAGATTGTCAAGTTTACCGATTTTTTTTTTTGAACAATGAGACGCGGAATTTCACTTCATGATTGTTTTGTGGCGAATAGTGAAAAAATCAAAATTTAGTTTGAACGTGCTTGCATATGGGAATTTCTGTTTGATTATGGTTTGCAAGACTTCGTTATTCGTTTTTTAGCTTCCTGAACTCTTAGGATATTCGTCAATTTACTTAAAATTGTAAAATTTTTACGGGGGTCCCAATGAAAAACTTTTCAGTGCCCTGAAGAGATTTTGCTTCAAAACTTTTTTTTATGATCAGAAACTTGAACAACATGAACAAAGAGCTCTCCTTTTCGATGATATAATTTCGTACCAAGATTGATTCGGTTAAATTTTCAAGATTTTTAAATTAAAATTTCTACAAAAAATGTCTGCCGCATTTTTCAATATATGGTAAAATGTCTGACAATCCATTCATTTTTATTCATTTTTGCATAAAAAAATGGTTAACTGCTTCGTTGTCTTTTTTTAAACTCCATGTTAGGCATGTGCAGCCTATTGATTGACTAGCTTCCCTCCATGAGGAAAATATGACGTGGTTTGGTTTCCGTGTTTAAGAGAGATAAGCTTACTCAAGTTTGTGTTTCCCTGATAACATTTTGTCTGGTGGGTTTAGACACGAAGACAAGACAAGAAAGCCGTATCGAATATATTATTATTTTACTTCATTTCATTATTATTCGCAATAGTTTTTATAATTCCGAATGACTATTGGGAACTATTCTTATTTTCTCATTAGATCATCACAAATGGTAATTTGATAATAGGTGGATTTCAGATCAAAGTCAAATAGAAAATTCTTCGCTTCATCCATTTTCTCATTGCATCGGATTGCCAGTTATTTAAAGGAATTACATTTGGCAAATTTAAAAAAAATTTCAATTATATCACATAGTTTCGAGGGATTTTTCATTATTGCAACTCATTTTATAAGGTTTCAAGAGGTTTCATGGTTTACACGCATTCAAAATATTTTAGGTGATTTCAGTTGCTTTGTACAAATTCTCAAAATAAATAATTCAAGAAACTGAAAACATTCATGGTCATATTTTCAAACATAAGTATATTCTGTGAGTTGTTTACGGCACAGTCCTATAGTATTAAAGTGCATGTGTTGTATCGACACACGTATTTAAATATTCGTGTAACTCAAAATTTTAAGTCTTACTGCTCAAACAGTAAGACGTAGGATTTCATTTCATAACTGTTTTGTGATAAATAGTAAGTAATTTATTTGTAATATTTCCAATACTAATTATATTTTCTCATATATTTTATAGCCTGCAATATGAGTATTGATAATGCGATTACGTTACCTATCTGAATTATTAAATATAAATTCTAAATTCGGAAATCTCTACATCATACTCTGACTTTTGACGGTATAATTTAGATTTCATTATGAACTTTTTTCTAAAATTTCAAAATTATTTTTCAATAGCAATTAACTATTTTATTTTACGAAGTGTCTCGGCGTCCCGAAATCCGGGACGACTAGCATTTTTTCACTATTTGGCTAGAAGTCCCGAAAATCATGTATTTTTTAAATTTTACTCCTTCTAAGTTAGCTCAAGATGAGCGAAACTGCTAGTAGTCCCTAAGTAAGACTGAATTTAAAAAAAAAACTAATAAGGCTGAGAATTAAGTTATCTTTTATAAAGTATAGTTCTTTAAGCTTTAACTTAAACTTATGCAAACAAAATGTCTCATCATATCGAAATTCGGGACGACTAGCAAATCTTGCGGTTTCCGCTAATCGTCCCGGATTTCGGGATAACTAGCATGTTTTACAAATTCTTTGAGCTCAGCTGCATATTATTGAAGGAAAAAATCTGCCTGCTTCGCGGGCACATTCTCTTCGCGCGCAACTCGCTTCGCCTGCGAGTTTGAGCGCGCCTAGGGCGCGCGTTTCAGTCGTCGCGCCTTGCGCTCCGAAACATGTGGATCTCGTACTTCCCGCTCAGTGTTATATGTTAATTATTACATGTTAATTGAACACAATAATAACTCAGGGAAATAATTTGGGACAAAAACAAGTTAAAAACTTAATATAGTCAGGAAACACAATAATAATCAGGGAAACGTTAGAATAATAATGGGGAACAACATGACATAATTCAATATATAAAAGGGCAAATTCACCACAATAAATCAATATATAGGTTAAAATTAATCCAGTCAGGTATAATCCGGAAATAGTGTGCCAAATATTTTTAATTATGTACCACAAATCACAACAAAAGATGGCCACACTAGATTAGGGGACTGTTCCCTCCTAGATTTAAAAATGAACATTTACCTCGAACAAACAGAATATTCGGGAACAAAAGGACTTTATGAACATGAAAGAGTCGAACCGGAACGGTGGGAACAAATTTAAGAAATTGGAACTACACTATGAACTTTAATTATGAGAGAGACTTGATACGACGTGTAACTCCGGAAGCTGTCGACGAGAGATGAGAAATTTTCCGGCGTTGCTTACTTTTTTGGCAACGGGTTGAATCCTGTTTGGGCGAAATAAGGCATCGAGATTGGCGTTCCTGTGGAGTGTTGAAAATAGACGAGAAATGTTCAGGGACTTGACTTGAAAGGGTTGCTGTGTCTACCAAAATAATCACTTCTGACTATGGTGAATCAATAATTCAACCAATTCGGTCCAAAAGACAGGAATTATTGTCTAAGACGTCCTCTTCGAATTATATGAAAAACCAAGCCGGCTACTGACACTTTAATGACTATTAATATCCAAATTGAATCCTTAGCACCATGAAGTTGACAGTGATAACCCGGGCCTGAGCCACAGAGGTCTCACTCACATTGACAGGGATCGACAATAAACCTTCCCAACAAGAGAGATCTTGAATTTCGCACCGAGGCGAATAAGTGATTTCGGAAAATCAAAGAATCAGACAAAAACTTGAATCCTTGTAGTATTCCAAGATGTTTAATAAGTATTGAGGTACGACCTTCAGGATAGGAGTAGGTTGGCACACAGCAGTAGGATTGGCGGAAAAGTTTAAGTTGGTTGAGTTACTTCAATTCACAATAGGCGTCCCACTTGCTTCTTGAAGTTTCTCTTTAGGTCTGGATGGTTGAGGATTCCTCAGGATTCTTCCGGGTGGTCAAACCTCTCAGCAATTAACATATAATAAAAAAGGAAAAACAGGCAGAATCAATTCTTAAACTTAAATTAACCTAAGTAGATAAACCTAAGTATAGGAAAACCATGCAGCTTTCGGATTCGCGGTATCGAAAGAATCAAAATATTGAGAATAGATGTGCCGAAATAATCTGAATTTTGAAATTAAACTACTTGTGACTTGTAAATATTTTGCAACAGTACAAATGTCCTCTTCCGAAAGAAAGACCGAGAGGGTCTTTAACTGGGAGTAGAGGTTCAAAAGGAACTGAATTTGTTTTAACCGGGCACACAGATGTAATTTTTTCTCCAATATACTAGTTATTGTGCTCTTCTCCCCAAAATTATGAAACAATGAAACAAAACTCAAAGGAATAAGATTCATAAATTATATCTACTATTATCGAAATATGTTCTACAAAATCTAAAAAAAACTATTATTTTATGATACAAATAATCCATGATACGGGTCATCGACTAGGAGATTCAAATATTTCAACATTCAGAATATTAATAATTATTCGGCAAAATTCATCATGAAATATGAAGGATACTATTTATATAAATAGACTGTACGGAATTCCATGACTGGATTAAATAATAATAATACAAAATTAATCTCAAATTAGATTTTATTTTATAATAAACTCAGAAATGTTAGATGATCATCATTCGGAGTATCAAACATTATCCACACCACAACCAAAACAGCAACTTCTTGTCTGGGGTATATTACAATAACGGTACAGTAACGATTATAACAATTCCAGCAACCAGACTTGATGGTTGATTCAACCCATCCTACAGTTTCTCTGTATATGTTAGGTGGAGTTTGGGCATTTATTTCAAAGATCAAAGGAATTCTATTATTATTATTATTATTATTGTAGGCAATTTCAGGATTTTTTTATTTGCTTTGTGAGGACTACGAGTTGGGGATTAATTGAAATTACTTCTCATAATTGGAGCATTATTAACTTCAGGGGCTCTTTGCATTTGATTTTGGGGTGTGGATAAAAAAGAGGGATTTGAGCTTTTAGATCTGGACACAATAGGGAAAACATAAGTTGGGGAGAGTGAAGGCGGTTGAACAAAAATTATTTCTAAAACAAAAAAAAAATAACAAAAAAATATATAAAATGAAATATGATAAAATAAAGAAAAAATAGAATAATAATGAGATTTCAATCATGTGGGATATAGGCTTTTAAATCTTAAATATGAACTTTATTAACTTTTGACCAATGAGATCATTGATCTGATGGTTGGAGACAGAATTTTAATAATTCTAAATGGGCCTATAAATTTTGGCTTTAGTCTTGCAGCAATATTTTTGACTTTAGATGACTGAATTCTATTACGGGTAGGAACAAGATCTCCTAAATAAAGTTCTCAATGTTCTGGCGACTGTGCATTGATTTCTAGCTCTATTTCTTTTGACCGACGTTAGGAACTTATGGGTTTGGGGTCTCGACCAAAATTTAAAAATAAAGGAAATACTTCTAAAGAAGAATGATACGCGGTATTGTAGGCAAAACGGAATTCTGACAAATGCTCATCCCGGTTTCTATGATCTTTCTCAATAAAAGATACTATCATAGTTTTTGAAATACGATTAACTCGTTCTACTAGATTGGCTTGAGCGTGATAGGGTGGAATTGTGGACAAATGGATATAATATTCTTTAGCTAAAGACTGTATTATTTGATTGACAAATTCTGTACCGTTATCTGTATGAATTACTTGGGGAGTTCCACAGCGATTAATTATTAATTCTCTAAAAAGTTCTTTAATTTTTCTACCGGTTCCTTCACGTAAAAGAACAAATTCCATTCATTTAGTGAATAGATCTTGTAAAACCAATATATATTGAAAACCTGCTCTACTTCGGGATAAGGGTCCCATAATATCAGCCACAATAATCGTCCAAGGTTGTTCAACTATACGTTCACCCATTAACCCTGGTGGAGCTTTTTGTTCGACTTTACAGGTCTGACAAATGTCACATTTTCGTACATAATCTGCTACATCTTGGAAACAACCAGGCCAAAAATAATGTTTTGCGATTCTCTCACAAGTCTTCTCGATACCTAAGTGACCAGACTGTGGGACATCATGAACTTCAGTAAGAATTTTGATGAAATGAAATAATAGGATCAGGTCTGATGTGATAAAATTTATTATCTTTCATTTACCAATTCAGGAATTTTTCCTCTTCAGGTTTTCCAAACATTCTTGAAAGGGCGTCAGGGACATGACAAAAACAACCCTTACGATGAATAATATCAAAATCGTATTCTCAAGGTGACAGAGCCCATCTGGCTAATCTTCCGGTAGGATTTTTCAGATTGTGCAGCGATCTTAAACTACTATGATCTGTTATAACCATAAAATGATATCCTTCTAGATAAGCACGAAATTTTGGAATAGACCAAATTACAGCTAAACATTCTTGTTCTGTGGTAGTGTAATTTTTCTCAGCATCCGACATTGATCTACGAGCGTAAGATATGACACATTCTGAACTATCTATAGTTTGGGTTAGAACTGAACCAAAACCTGTACTACTAGCATGAGTCTGTACGACGAAGGGTTGATTAAAATCAGGACATGACAAAATAGAGGCTCCAATTAAATATGACTTCATTTGTTCGAAAGCTAATTGTTGTTCTTCAGACCAAAACCAATTTTGTTTCTTCTTTAAGAGCAAATTCAGAGGGACTGTGATCGTAGCGAAATTTTGTATAAACTTCCTATACCAGGAGGACATTCCTAAAAAGCGAAATAATTTCTTAACATTTTTCGGGACTGGATACTCTAGAATTAGGGTAATTTTATCAGGATCTACTAGAAAACCATTTTCATTAACCATGTAACCAAAATATTTCACTTGGGAACAACAAAATTCACATTTAGCAGTGTTTAAATTCAAATTTGCATCTAGAATTTTTTTAGGAACTATTGATAGCCAGTTAAGATGATCTTCAAAAGTGGCAGTAACAATTATTATATCACCTAAATATGTAAAAACATGGGGTTCCATTTCAGGTTCAATAAGGGTATTCACAAGACGTTTAAGAAATGCGGGGGCATCAAATAAGAAAAGAACATTCGTATAAATTGAAACAACCCTCGACCTGGGACAGAAAGTGCAGTTTTATCACGACTTTTCTTTTTTCATGGAATATTTGAGAAACCTTTTTGAATATCTAAAGTAGAAATATATTTTGATCGTCATTGTTTGTCTAAAATAGCATTCATTTTGGGTGAGGGGCATGCATTAGGGTGGTCCAAAAATCAACAAGTTCGAAAAGTTTCAATGGGCCTATGGAAATTCTTGTTCCTTTATGGAAAAAAGAAAATCCTTAAAAAAATTCAAGTCAATCAGATGATGTCCTGCACTCTCTCATCGAGGTCAAAGGTTAAAGTCTTAATATCTTCGTTGCTTTAGTGCTTAAAAAAAATGTTTGGGACAATATTAGTCTAATTTTTTATGAAAAATTTAGTGGTGTCGATCAAGTTTATTAAAAAAAAATTTCAGAGATATTTTTTATATAATTTAATTTTTCTTCAGACAATTCAGACATCTATTGCAAGCAAATTTGTAAATATTTTTGATACGAATTGATCAATACCATATTATTGTTTTCATGTTCACGTAATTGTTATATATTATGTTCTGAAGGTAACATTTGACTTGAATAATGCTTTATTATAAAACATAATACAACACATATACATATAAAGTTGAACAAATTTGTATTTTGTTTTTCTTCTTTAATTTTTTCTTTGGAAAAGATTTATTGCGTTCAAATTGTTTTTGAAATTGTTCATTTAGATGGAAACTTTCATCAAGCTGGAGGAGGAATGCGAAAAAAACATCTGTACAAACAATTTCAAAAAAAATTTGAAGGCAATAAATCTTTTTCAAAGAAAAAATTAGAAAAGAAAACGAAATACGAATGCGTTTTACGTTATATGTGTATGTGTTGTATTATGTTTCATAATAAAGCATTATTCTAGCCAGTTGTTACTTTAGAACCTAATAAATAACAATTATATAAACATGAAAACAATTTATATGATATTAATAAATTCGTATCAAAAATATCTTCAGATTTGGTTGCAATGAAAGTCTGATTTGTTTAAAGAAACATCCAATTATGTAAAAAATGTCTCTGAAAATTTTTGTTAATGAGCTTGATCGACACCATTAAATTTGTCATAAAAAATTAGGCTAATATTGTCCCAAACATTGTTTTTGTAAGCACTAAAGTAACGAAGATATTAACAGTTTGACCTTTGACCTCGATGAGAGAGTGCAGGACATCATCCGATTGGATTAAATTTCCTTAGGGATTTTCTTTTTTCCGGAAAGAACAAGAATTTCCACAGGCCCATTGAACTTTTCGAACTTGTTGATTTTTGGACCACCCTGGTAAGCATCACGTCTAGTTATTTTATTCAATTTTCTAAAGTCTAAACAAAATCGGTAGGATTCATTGGGTTTTCTGTCCATAACGACAGGATTTGACCAAGGACTATTAGACGGTTCGACAATATCATATGCCAGCATTTGATCTAAATCAGCGACTGTGGTTTCATGGACTTTAGAGGAAACAGTATAGTGTCTTTGTTTAATGGGAGGATGATCTTCAATGTCTATTACATGTTCAGTATGAGTGGTTGATCCAGGTTTCCCATTACTTCCAGATACATTTTTAAGAAGAAATTCTTTGAGAATTAATGCCTCGTTTCGAGTTAATTCATTTATTCCACAACACATATCAGGCCTCCAATCAACAACTTCTAAATTATATTCTTCAAAAGGATTTTCCTTAAAAATCCAGGTTCTGTATTCGAAATCAACTCTTATTTTAAATTTTTTTAGAAAATCTAATCCTATTGCGATAGAGACGGGTAATGAGGGTAGTGCTCGCATTTTTATTTTCATAGTTTCATTTTTGAGTATTATAGGGACTGATACTTTTTGAGAAACTAATTTAATACGACTATTAGCAACTTAAACTAGTCTGTGTTTATTTTCAGTTTTTAAACCTAAGTCCTTGACTAACTCTAAACTATAAGATCCTATGAACGACCTTGATGCTCCACCATCAACCAAAGCTTCAATAGGATGGCCAGGAATATTCAAAGTGACATAGATAAGGGGCTTAGGTCCAGATAATGGTTCGGGATAATGAGTAATGCCAGAAATATTAAAAATGGCAAATATTCTATTTGTCCCCAAATCAGTAATATGTTCTCAGGAATCTGAAGAATTCACAAGGACATTAGTATCTGAAGAGGACTCTGATTTACTAAGAGGGTCTTCTCTAGGACTTAAAAATGGATTAGGATCAGTTTTATAACTTATATTGGAATATAGGACATCTAAATAGATGGGCTTGAATTAAGATCGGAATCAAGATCGGAATTAAATCAACAATCTTGTGAATCTAATTGTAAATTTATATCAGATGAGTAAGATTCATTCAATTCGGGATTTAATTTCTCATCAGTCATCAATACATTGAACAAATCAATTAAGTTAATCTGATAGTAAAGATCTTTCAGGGACTGAAGGGGGTCTTAATGTTCTTGCAACTCTAACACTTCTCTCGACTGCGACACACGATTGTTCTAGATGACAAAAATTGACGACAGTTTGTCTCGGGATCTCGGGATTAGAGTCTCTAGGAAATATTCCTAGAAACCTAACCTAATTCGGTCAAAGTCAGTGTTAGTATGTTTGCTCGCGATTCCGTAATGCACGCAGTGCGCACACATCGAGTTACTAGAATTTACATCGTTGCCATGTGTGCGCATTTGATAGACCAACACTTTTGTTAATCAACATTTTATAATCACTGTGCTGTAAAATTTTGTATTCAAAAATGCTACTCACTAATTGACGCTTATTCTACAGGTGAAAAAAATTTCATGTAGATCCAGAGAGTGGAAGTTGTGCAATTAAATAAAAACCACTCCATACCATATACTCAATGTAAACTTTACGAATTTTTTTAGAAAAAACTGTGCAGTAAAAGAAAATTTTTGTTTGAGCAAATATTCTTCGTTTGCTTTCTAGAATTCATATGATTTTTTTCATAAAAATCTATAGAAAAATGCGCACCTTGACCATAATACCTTTATTCTATCCTGCCTACGATTTTCTAGACTGTGCGCAAATCCAGAAATCGGCTTTGTGTCGCGTGGATCATGAAATTGCATGAAATGCAAAAGTGAATCCCACTTTGAACTTAATGAACGCAGAATTACGAACATATAAGATAAGAACTCGCGTTCGTAAAAGTGAAAATGTCGGTAAGTGATTTTAAGAATATCCGTCACAGAGGGATCTGCAGTGAAAGCTGTAAAAGATACACAAAATAGCTATGCTAATTTTGGGGTTATGGTTGTATATTTTCGCGGGAAAAGTATATTATTTCGCGAATATAATCAGGTCTTGTCTAAAAACAACTGCTTCGCTAAATGAGCTTATGTTCGCATAATTTTTGCGAAAAAATTATATTATTTCGGGAAAATATTATTCCGACGGAAAAAGATGGTGTCTATTCTCCAGTTGAATGGATGGGTGATTTCGAGGTTATATTTTCAATAATTATCCTTCTGCTCTTCTTTAAATTACTGAAAAAATATATAAAACGGCAATTGAAATATTTTTTTTGTAATTGGAAGAAGAAGAGAAGTCAAATACAATGTGAGTTTTAAAAGGGACTTAGCAATATTTCTACAAGGTGTCCTAGTATTCAAAAAACATTTTTGTATTTTTGGATTCTAAACAAAAAATGGCGTCGAGAATAATTTTAAAAATTTTTTGCTAAAGTTAATAATTACCGAGTAATTAACAATTGAAGAAAAGCCAATTAGAAGCACGCGTTTGACGGCCGACAGTCCACGTGCCATCGACACGAGTGTGTGCATAAAGAAGTTCAGTTCGCATAATTTTCCCTCCGTTCGCTTTTCCAGTAGGTTGTGACTCTGTGGTTCAACTTCACACTTCAACGAGATACAAAAATTAGAAAATTTCTTTTCCACACAATCAATCAAATTAGTCAACATTCTCATGAATTCAGTAGAATTCTCTTGAATTATCTAGAAATCCCTTGAATTCAGTAGAATTCTCCTGAATTCTGAAGAATTCCCTTGAATTGAGCAGAATTTTCTTAAAATTAGCCAAATTCTTTTTAATTCTGTAGATTTCTCTCAATTTCAGCAGAATTCTTTTAATTTCTGTGGAATTTTCTCGAATTTTGTATCATTCTCTTGAATTTTGTATTATTCTCTTGAATCATGTAAAATTCTCTTAAATTCTCTTAAAATCAGTAGAATTCTTTTGAATTATGTAACATTCTCTTCAATTCAGCAGAATTTTCTTGAATTCAATAGAATTATCTTCATTCATGTAGAATTATCTTGCATTCATTAGCATTTTTTTTGAGTTCGGAAGAATTCTCTTCAATTCAGTAAAATTTTCTTGAAATCGGCAGAATTCTCTAGAATGTCGTAAAAATATCTTGTAACTTCAGTAGAATTCTCTTAAAATATGTAGAATTCTCTCAAATTATGTATAATTCTTTTAAATTTAGCAAAATCCTCTTGAATTCAGTAGATTTTTCTTGAGTTCGACAGAGTTCTCGTAAAATCTGTAAAATTTCCTTAAATGCAGTAGAATTATTTTGAGTTCAGCAAATTTCTCTTGAAATCTGTAGAATTATCTTTGAATTCTCTCGGATAGTAGAAATCTCTTAAATAGTAGAATTTTCTTGAAATCAGAAAAATTCTCTTCAATCATGCAG
>JAUMHM010084617.1:0-12249 GCA_032362435.1 Melikaiella ostensackeni
CATGATATATCCAGAATGGCTCAACCGATCATTACCAAATTTTAACCAGTTATTTCAAGCATAACTTTGAATCACTTGAACGATCGATATTTTAATTTATAATTTTTTATTTTTCTTCAACCGAAAAATGAGCGACTTTTTCAAAGGAAATGAAAATTTTGTGTTTACACATCCGCCATTTTCTTGAAAATTGAAGTTTTGACTCAATTCTTCATTCAAGTACAAGGAAGCATCGTTTTTCAACTAATCCCGTTGTATTTTTTGTTTCGGATGATCCAGTCATGAGTAACGATGCGCACCGCAAAACACTTTTTTTTGGACCTCTGGCAGATTGACTATAACTTGCTTGTTTATCGATATTTTTACCTTTAATATTACTGTAACTCCTTGATACCTGCATTATTCGAACTGTAGAACATTTGTCGAAAAGTAATAATACCTGTTTTCAAAAAAAATTCCTGAAGAAATCGTTTTTTTTCGGCCTTGTGACTGACCCTAACCCCTCAAGAAGAGGGATGGAAAATAGACGAAGGTGATAAGGAAAATGAGAATAAAGACTGAAAAGTTAGATGAGGAGGTGGCAGAGATAAAGAGGGAGAAAATGCTGGATGAACAGAAGATAGAAAAGCTTGAGAGTAAGTATAAGGAAGTAGAAGAAAGTGTGAGCCGAAAAAGCGAAGATAGAGAACAGTAAGGACAGGGAATGGTGAGGAAGAGGGAAACAGAGAAACGATAACTCAAAATGTGAAGGAAACGGTGAAGGTCAAATTAAGAGAAAAAAAAATTGAATCATCGCAAGTCAATAATGTAGAGGGTAATGTAGAGAAGGTAGGAAGGGAAATTGCATGGAGGAATGAGGGGGTACAGGAAAGAAAAGTGAAGATAAAAGAAAACTAGTACAGGACTGTGACAATTTATAACGGGAAAGGAATGGGAAATATGAGAAAAGAGATAAAATATCACATAAAAGGAGAAGAGGAAGAAATTCTAATAATGGCAGGAAATTGGAATGGAAGAATGGGAAAAAGTGAAGTTTATACGTAGGCGGGAAGATAATGTAAGAAATTTAAAACATCAGTTGCTCAAGGAGGGGCAAAAAAACCATGGGAGATGGTGGGAGAAGGGTGTCGGTATGTACTAAATGGCAGCAATACCCGGGACGAAGGGGCGAATTCACTTATCTGAGAAGAAATTCGGCCGCAGTAATTGATTATGTAATTATGAACATTGAAGGGTAGAAGACGGTAAGGAAAATTAGTATAGAGACGAGAGTAGAGTCAGATAATCAACCAGTAGAGATATGACTGAAGAGTAAAGTTGGAAAGAAGAGGAGAAACGCAGAGTGGGCAATAATTTAGGAAAAGTGTGGACAGAGGAAAAAGAGAAAGATTTTATAGAAAAGACACAAAAAGTCAAATTAGAGAAGATAGATTCAAACGAGGTATGGGAGGAAGTAAAGGGAAAAGCAATGAAAGCGAGAAGTTTGAAAAAGGTACAGGCTAGGAGAGCAAGGGATGAAAATCTGACAAAAATTTGGTGGTATAGTGAATGTAAGGAAAAGAAAAGGAATCTTGGGGAGAGAATAAAGATTGGACAAATGGGAGAACAGATTGGTTGAGATATGTGGGGATCAGGAAAAAATACAGCGAATTATGCAAGCGGCAAAACAAAGATGAGAAAAAGTAATAGAAGAGGAAATTGATACTATTATAACGGAAGGAGAAGAGTGGAATTCAACAATAAAATAAGGAAGAAAAAAGAAGGGTCAAGTGATAAGATCGAAACGGAAGAATAAGAGGAATATTTCAAAGAAATATTTTAAGGACCAGGTGAAAGGAAAACAACAAATTAATCATTTCAGACAATAGAGGGTGAAGAGGAGGAAACAGGATTAGAAGACAAGAGCATTTGAAAGGGGGGAGGGCCCCCGGAAGAGTGAAAAAGGGACTGTTAACGTCACATAAACGTCGTTATAATGTCACATTAACGTCATATAAAAAAATGGAGAGAAAGGGAAAGTTGAAAACTACAGGGGGATAACACTGCCGAACAAAGCCTGTAAAGTTTATGCAATGGTGTTGACAGAAAGATTAAAGAGTGACGTACCAAATTTTAAATGTTATCTTGCAGATTCCATGTCAGTATCTGCAAGGGATAATTTCTTTCAATGGAACGAGGAAAAAAAATTCCGAACTCAATCATCGCTTTGGTTTCCAAAAGGAATTAATCGAATACTGTAAAAATGATGTCGATGTTCTGCGACTCGCTTGTCTTGAATTTCGAAAACAGTTTATCGTGGCTGGAAATATTCGTCGGTTTACCGAAAGTATCACAAAATATTCGACTTGTTCGATGGTGTTCAGAAAAAAACTTGTTGAAACGCAATACTATAGCTATAATACCTCGCGGTGGTCATAAGTGGTGCGATGCGCAATCAAAATGCGGTGTAGAATCAGAAATTAGTGAAGAGCAGAAACGCGGTGTAACCATTGCTTCTGCTGGAAGAAGTCGTGAAAATCGTTTAAAAGAGGGCATAATAGTAGATGTGTATTATGGATTGGATGAAATAAAACATGTTTTTTTCAGTTTTGCTGCTGCTTATAACATGGTTGTGTGCGTTGCTATTCCGGTAACCTTGAAAGTAAATTAATCAGCTAGGACAAGTCTCTACACGCCCGATACGAAAGAAAGGTCGCACAAGCGATTAGGAAAAGGAGAAACGGTAATTTGGTCACAGAGATGTGGGAGTGTGACTTTAATGAATTGAAGGAAACGAATGTAATGTTGAATAATTGTACTCAAAAGCACCCCCTTTTCATCAACGAGTCCATAAATCTGTTAGATGCGTTTTTCGGGAGCCACACGGGAAACACTCTGTGTTACTACAAAATAAGAGAGGGTGACAAGGTGCGGTATTTTGACGTTCGGCCTCTGTACCCAAAAGTTTCAAAATCAGGAAAGTTGCCTCTCAGTCATCCAGATATATACGTCTGGAATGACTGTAAAACATTAGCAGGCCATAAAAATACGGATAGAACCAATGTCGAAGGCTTAATGAAATGCCGGATATTACCAGCATAAATACTCTATCATCCTTTTTTACCAACGCGATTTCATGATAAACTCATATTCGCTTTCTATCGCTAATATTGCGAAAACTTTCAAAAAGGCGAGTCTTCATACAATGAAGCAACATTGCGCTGACTTAAGGAGAATTGGGTTTCTGATGAACCCAAAAAAGCCGTGACACTGGGGTATAGAATTACAAAAATTTCCGAAACTTGAAATTCTATAACTCAGTATAATACCCTTTCTGGCAAAAATGGCCTTTTTCCCCCTACTTAAAGACTTTCTAGAAAAAAGCAAGAATCCGAAGGTTCCCACGTGTAAATCTAGTTTGCTTTCGACTCTTACGTTTTCAAGGACAGCAAATAAAGTTTTATTATTTCATCGTAGTACAAATACTTAACGCAAGGCCTAATTGCCTCTACTCCACCTCACCACCTAGATGTAGTCAGCGATTCACGTCAATGGGGAGATAATGACTAGTATATATACAAGTACAACTTGATAACATTTTGTCAGTTACAGCTCAAGAAATTCTTCCACAATCAGTTCTTCGCTTCTTGCATAATGAGAATTTTAATTTGCACTCTGCTTTTCATTTGTACGATATTTCCTCATCGTGCTCGTAAGTCTAAACATATGTTATTATCATTATACGTATTTTGGTAAAATTTTGGGTTCGGTGCGCTTAAACTGTTATAGTTTTAAATATTTGTAATATAATAAGAAGGAATTTTTAGATACGGAGACGAAAGGGAGTAGAAGAGAAGTAAGATTTTCGTAACATATGCTAGCACAAAATTGAATCTATTGGTATACGTAACGGTGTGAAATTGTTGGAACATATTTTGCGCAAAGGCTTCCTTTTATGCTGTAATAAAGATTTGTAGCAAAACAACGCAACTCGTTTGGCTAACGTCCCTTCTTCATTCCATACTAAAATTTTTCATTACAGCTTGAAATGGGATTTCTTTCAAATTATGTTCTAATATACTCATGTTCTTATGTACTACTAATAATAAATAATATGTTCCAAAAATTTTACATGGAATCTTTATATGTACCCATGAGTTTGAAATGTTGGATATATAATGCAAACTAATAAGGTTTAAGCTGACATTTTTTCTAACATAAGTTTCAAAAATGTTACTTTAAAGTTTTGCCTGTATGCCAACACAGTAACACGTAATGTTCAGAATGATACGGGAATCAACATCATTATAATATGCGACAAAAATGATACCAAAACAATCGCTAGAGCAAAATGCTCTGCAACAAAAATGATCCTTTATTTTACACTATGAACATGAGTTTCAAAAATTTTACATTACATCTATTTCTTTCTGCCTCTGTATCTGAAACTTCTGTTCCATAATATTACCAATCTTCAAGACAGAAACTTACGACGCCCACTGAAATAAAAACTTTTCCAAAATTCCTTCGCAGGGCTGGTGGGAGACGGGTACTACAAGTACAAGTATACCGGGCCTCAAGCTCGAGAGGGCCCCGTTTTAAGACTTGTGGAGTTGTTCTTACTTCAGCCCCAAAAATTCTCTCGTCGGCACTGCTTGAAGCCGCTTTTTTGAATAGATATAGAAGCCACTTAAACAATAATGTTTAAAAAATACAGCATCCATCGTAGCGTATCGTTAAAGCCAGAACACTGGAAACCTTCTAGCACACGGTCAAAATCTGCCCGTGCCTAAAGCATCATTAATTTATTATCATTAGCATTATCAGACCTAGGGATTATATTCGGGCTATCTTTTAGCGCACTGATAATAAATTCTTAGGGTTCGAGAAAAAATTTTTTCTTTTTCTTTTACAGAATCAATGAATCCGCTGAGCCGTGGTGGAGTATTTTACAACCACTATGGACAACTTTGTACAACAGACCGATTTGGGAACATTCTTGTATTAACTTCACGAGAGGTTCAAAATGATGTCAATATGCCAAGGAGACGTGTAACATCAGGTTCGAATAATTTCTTTCTTGCGTGGAGGGAAAAACGTAATTTTTAGATGCCCCCCGCAAACGCTCATCTTAATCCACACATGCCATGCTGAAAAACAGAAGGAATCGTCTGAAAAAAATCAGGATCTCTGATAACTTCTGACGATATCTGTTATGCTTCATACCGGCAAAAGACAGGAGAAGGCAAAACTCTTTAGAATATGTTCAGAAATCGTTGAAACTTGGGTACAGAGTTTCCCTATATTTGTGGTCATATTGTACTAAGAGTAAATTGGCACAAAACCTGATCCCCTGTTATATTTTTCAAATTACTTATATTATTTATTTGAGTATGTTTATTCATAAAATCACTTCTTACTTATATTTCATTATCAACGTTCATGTAGTATCTTATTTAGGAGGTGAATCTGTAAATGTTGTACGTTTTGACGTATCTTATTCTGTTTATGGGATACATTATATTCATTCCAATTTTAAGCTTTTTAAGAAAAATGGTATATATTCGAAATCATCTAAGCACACGGATTTTGAGTTTCTAACTTTTAAATTTTAATAATTCGCATATAATGAACATTCGTTTCAAACGGCTTCTTGTATGTCTAGTCTAATCTCGACTCTAAAATTTTCAAGGATAGTAAATGAAGTTTCATCACTTTATAGCAGTAAAAAACGCTTTACGCAACGCTTTGTTGTCACAGCACTATTTCATAACGTAAATGTAGATAATCAGTTTTGTCGATAAGGAAATTATGGGTACAAGTATACAGCATGTTCAACATCTTATCAGACAAGGGCCTACCGTGATCCGCATATATCAACCCTCTTCATTAAAATGATTTCCATAATGAGCCCTACACTGTGGCCCAGAACAGGATAGCTTTAGAACCTGAATAAGTTACATGATCAAAAACATTTTTTTTGCAATATGAAAATAATAATTGAAAAATGAGTCATGTATGAAATGTTCCATTTATGCCAATTTGATCTAGCATGAGAAATCATTCAAACCACTGAAATTTGTTGTTGAATATTCTTTGAGAATATAAAAAAAGTTTCTTTTCCGAAAATTTTTTTTTCCTCTTAATTATAAATGCTTAAGTTCGTTTTGAAATGATTATGGAATACGAGGTCACTCTATGACATGTATTTTTTCCTCCCAAAAATTACTGTCATAAATTTTTCGAAAGTCATTGAAAAACTTTTAAACATACATAACTCAAGGAAAGCAATTTTTTCAATTGATCTTTCTATATGTTCTCAAAATTTACTGTAGAAAATGTTTTGATGTTTTGACTAATTGCTCACACTATATCATACTTATTTTGTCAACGCGTAACACAAGAATAGTATTTCTATAGAAAATAGCCCCGTTGAAGCCTCAGCGAGGGCCTCTGATATTCATTAGAAATTAAGGAGGATCCTTGTTAGGCACTCCATAAGATTTCCTATAATGGCCCCGAACAATTTTTTGTAGCCAAACTAGTAGGGCCTATAACAATTCGCCTAATGCGAACCCTAACAACAATAGGGAAAACCCATCTGGGGCACAACCATACCCTATCATCATTTCTTCACGGGTATTTCTTCATTGTTTTCGTAAGTTAAATATGATATAATAGCAACTCAATTATATATTGAAATATCCTACATGCAATTATCGTCTATATTAAAAAATTCGCATTTCACTTTGAAACAATTGAAACGCATGTTATTATCATTTTACGTAATTTCACAAAAATTTTGATTCGAGCGCGGTGAAAGTTTCAATCATAATGTTTCGAAACTGAATAAGACAAAATGTTGAGATACGAAGACGGGAAAAAATAAAAGTGAAGTAAAATTTTTGAAGCACATAATAGCACAAAATTCAGTTTGTCGGTACACTTACACAGGAAAAACCAAAGTCAATTTTTGTTTCGGGTAATTTTCAAGTGCGTAAAGATTATTTTCGCATGGGAACAAATGAAGATAAATGAAGTTGACATCGCAAGCATTACCAATGTGGTGAGTGAATATTACCACGTGAGTATAATTTTTGTTGCAGGTAAAGATTATTCTGGAATCGAGGTGAAGATTAAACTTCTCTTTTTTCTGTTTGCCCCCTTCTGTTTCTCCTCTTTTCCATTTCATTCGAAATTAACATTTTGGTGCAAGCTTTTATTACAGCTTGAATTGAAACTTCTTCCAACGTATGTTCCAAAAATTTTGAACTAAATTTTTATATGGACCCATGAGTTTGAAATGTTGGATACGTAATAAAAATTAATGAAAGGTAAACTGACATTTGGCCAACGTATGTTCCAAAAATTTCATATCACAGGTGAGGGCTGTCAAGGGAGTGGTGAAGTAAGGTTGGTCAATAGAGTGATTTTTATGTATGGAGTTTATTTTTAAATTTGTATGCTCCCATTGGCGGAATTTGCTCGTATGCCCAAAAAAAGGAAGTGCATTAAATTTTAGCCAAATCGGTTAATATACACCCATCAAACCTGGGTCTTGCAATTTTCCATGGGATTTACTTGGGAGAATTGATGCAAAACGAAAAATCTGCTTAACTTTTTCAATTTTTATTCGGATTATTCCATTTCCGAAAAGAAAACTTTGCATAGGATGCTCAAAATATTTTCATAGTCAAAAACTTTTAAACGTCAGGAAAACAAACTGTTTGGCTTCAGCAATCACTTAATAATTTCAGAGATCTGGAATTTTGAAAAAATACAAAATAGCGGCTAATTCGAAATTAATAGATTGCTCACTTTGACAGTTTCCAACGAAATGTTTTGAAAATTTTGCGAAAATGAAAAATTTCAGGAAATTTGATTTTTATGGAACTGATTTTAATGCTTTATTGTTTGAGTATATTTTTTGTGACCAAGTTTCTCTTGACCTTGATGAGCGAGTTATGTTCGAGTGTCTATTATACGTACAAGTGTTAAAGAAATATGAAAATGCAATAAAAAAGTCAGAAAAAGTTGTTACTATTGAATATTCCACCTGGAGGTGACATCCTGGGGAGCAAACTGCCTTTCGAAAAACAAGTGATGAGCTTCTTCAGTTATGAGATCACTCCCTTGAAATGAGTAAACGTGGGAGTGCCGATATCACGCTTAAAAAACTTCGAATCTTCTGGGATAGAATTCCAACGAGTCGTAATGATAACATCGTAAAGAAAACTCTGCCTTCATATGAAGAGTGAAAAGATTTGCGATTGTGTCATATTAGCCGCAGAAATTCAGTATTTCAAAAAGCGAGAGAAGAAGCATTGAGGGATGATGCTAACAATTTATTTGATATCGCTCATCAAGATGCTCTGAATACGATCGATCTTGTAGAAGATAAGGAATTGGTATTCTCTCAACGTGAAACAGGTCGGCGAGGTGCTATGAATGGTATCGATGAAAAATTGTTACACAAAG
Organism: Melikaiella ostensackeni; assembly: GCA_032362435.1. Classification (NCBI taxonomy): domain Eukaryota; kingdom Metazoa; phylum Arthropoda; class Insecta; order Hymenoptera; family Cynipidae; genus Melikaiella; species Melikaiella ostensackeni. The sequence goes on from JAUMHM010084617.1 coordinate 8,458, forward strand.
AACAACGTGATAGAAAAAGAGCAGCTGATGAGGAATTTCGGCTAAATAAGGAACTAGAGCGTATTGCTTCGTTGGATGAACAGACAGTGGAAGATGAACATGTCATTGATGAACGCCTAAGTTTCCACAGTATTAGACAGGGCTAAGCTGAGCGACAGAATGGCTACACTAGATTATACAAATAATATCAACTCATCTTCAATCAAGAGGGATCGTGAGCGCATACAAGAAGAACAAGATCGAAAATTTAGAAAGAAATTTGGATCTTGTGAAGAGCTAACAGTTCACTGGGACGGAAAAATGATGTCAGACGTTTCTAGCAGAGAAATAGTGGATAGACTTCCTGCTTTAGTGTCCGGACCTGATGTTCTATGTCATCAGTTATTGAGAGTACCGGAATGAGCCTCTGGAACAGGTAAAATACAAGCCTAATAGAGGTTGGAAAATTGGAAAAGGACCTTCTTATCTACGCATGCAGACTTCACGTTTATGAACTAATATTAGTGGCAACCTTCGAATGTTCAGTTGAACCGAACTCCACGAGCCCAGAAGTAGCGATTTTCGGAAATTTCCGAAACGCTTGATCTCAAAGGAAAAATGATGAATATTCTTCAGGATTTTGAGATTCCTACGTCAAGCGGGCCCCATATGATGATAGAGAAAGAATTATGAGCTTCGTAAAGTAACAGCTTGAATCAACGCAACCTAGGGAAGACCACGAGGAGTTCCTTGAACTGATTGCTGTGTTTCTAGAGCATTCTCTTTAGCATGAACAGTATCAATTCCGCGTTCCAGATAACCTTTCTAATGCTCGATGGCTGAACACTGTGCTTCATTTCTTTGAAATATTTACGTTCCGGAAAGACTTTTCCTTGACTTCTAATGTACTGTCAGGTTCGAGAAATGTCTGCATTTTCATAGTGAGACTGTATTTTAAAGCTTGGTTTTCGGCACGTCTAGCAATTCCTGTGCTGACTAATGATTTTGAGTTTTCAAGGCTCTCATCAACTACGGCTCAGTAATTCGAACGATTCCTGAAGCCATTCACCTGAAAGGGAAGATTACGATAATCCTCACATACATGTTGTTGTTGATGTAACTTGCAGAAATTGGCGAAATTCTTGGAGAAAACGCGACCTTTCTGATTTCATCGCAAATAAAACAGCTAATTCCTTTGCTCAGTACGAAATTTCAACACCTCTTATGGATCTTGAGCCGGAAAAATGGGCTGAACATGAAGCTTTCTTCAAAGGACGAAAGTTGCTGAGCAAACTCACAGTTACTAATGATGTCACAGAACGTAGCGTCGCACTTATAACACAGTACAACAAACTGATTAACATGTATTAATAAAAATGATCTTTTTTTTCACTGTGAACATATATTGCAAATATTTGACATCACATCTATTTCCTTCTGTCTCCGTATCTGAAACTTTGGTCTTATCATAGTACTAATCTTTAAAACTAAAAATTTTGACGCTCATTGAACCAAAAATTTGTCCTATTAAAATGCAATATTGGGCTATTTTCAAGCCTAAGCACTTTTCTCTTGTAACGTCATCAAATGTACGTAACTAATCTCTAAACTTTAACATACATTTAGATGATAATCGACAATATTGTCCCTACTAAAACAAGCCCACTCTGTCGCTTGCGGATAAGGGTCAACTTCAAACTAAATTTTGTCTGAAGTTGACTTCCATTGACAAGCGGCAAAGTGGGTTGCTTTAATATTAGCATACACAATAATTTTTGTCCGTAACAATTTCCTGAACAAATTCGTATCATCTTTAGCATTTATGCCCAAAAAATTCCGCTTCTCTTGGAGCAATTAACAGCTAATTATTCAGCAATGATTCGTTACCTTCAATATATAACAATTGATGATTGCTTAAACAAACCTGATACAACAAATGCATTATCTGTCTATTTTCTAAGATCTAAACCTTGTTTTTTAACGTAATCAACTGGTAATAACAAATTTTTGAGCTTTTTTCAGATACTTGGATAATAAATCGCGACCCTAAAACCATAGGGTTCTATCTTGAATTTTAGACCTCACTTGATTTCCATTTGTTTTCTATCACTCCACATGGAAAACAGGTGAAAATCAAGTAATATTTAAAATTGGAGATAGAACCTTTTGCTCTTTGGGACAAGAAATAAATATGGTTCGTGTTATAACAATGTTATACACAAATTTTTCTCGTCTCATGCGTTTGAGACCTAAACTTCCGTTCTCATTGTGGAATTTACTGACAATTGCTTGAGAAGATGTGAATTTGTTTATGGCGTTACTAATAGCAACGAAAATCATTTATCGTTATCCAAGCATCTGAAAAAAGTTTAAAAATTGTTATTAGCTGTGCTACTAGAAACCTCTTTTGGATAGTGACTTCACTCATTCCAGGTTTCGTGGAATGACTCTAAGCATTTCTCAAAAAATGGTATAATTCAAAATTAAAAACAGTTTTTCCCCATTTTCGTTATTAAATGAAAAAATTATTTAAAAAATTTTTCTATTATCTGCTCCGTAAAATTCATATTCAATTATATTAACTTTCATTCTAAAAAAAACATTTATATCAGAAGAAGCTGAAACTCAATTTGGCCACAGACTTTTTTTCTGCCCCACTGGGTGGCATATCTTTAAAACCAAAATTAAATTTGGGCTATCTTTTTTCGCATCAATAATAACTTTTTTGGGTTCTAGGAGAAAATTCGTTAATAAAAATCCCCCTATTTTTTTCTTACAGAATCAATAATTCCGCAACACCGTCGTGATAGTAGATTGTTTTATAACCACTATGGACAACTTTGTACAACGGACGAATCTGGGAATATCCAAATATTAACTGCACTGCCGGCTCGACATGGGGCCAATGTGCCCAGGAGGCGTGCAACACCCCTTCAAAATTCAGGTTTAAATGATAATCCGCACACAAAGGGCGTTTTATAGAATAGTGTTCAGATCAATAGAAGTTGAATAGTTAACATTTTTCCCTTTTGAAAAAATTAATTTCTTTTAAGAATCTCGAAAAATATTGATCCAAGATAAAAATGTTGTGCATGACAGTTATGGATCTTATCGGAACACATACCTTTTTACTTCACATTTTTTGAAAAAAATTGCAGAAATAGACTTCCAGATTCTTATTTTGAAAATGTATTAACTTTTGTGAAATATTAATTAGTTTCAAAGGGTGGTTAAGAGTCCCAAAAGGAATTTTGACGCAGAAAAATAGAAATTAGGTTGACATTTTTACTTTTTTCAGAAATCAGTTTTTCTCTTTAGATCTCGAAAAATATTGATCTAAGATTTAAATGTTTTGCATAAAAGTTGTAGATCTAATCTGATTGCATATGTTTCGACTTTGCATTTTTCTCATAAAATTAACATTATTCAAGAAAAATGGTAAAAATGAATTTTAAGACTTTTACTTTGAAAATATATCAAATTTTGTAAAGTATTTATTAGTTTTAAAGGGTGAACCTTCAAAAGGTATAAAAAGTGATTTGACACATTTTTCGAAGGGTGAGAGGACTGCGGCCCACTCCCCCTCCACACACTTTCACCGAACGCCTTTTCTAAGAGCCACCAAGAAAGGTCAGGGGTCCTAATGCTGAGAATTTTAAAGAAGTTACTTTGGAAAGGGGCGAGGAGTCAGGTGATCGCACAACGTTAACTCAATCCGTCCACCTTCCCCAAGAACCCGGATTAAGATCCTCAACACTAGGACGCGTGATTTTTTTGGGCCCCTGGAGACGAGTTTCGCCGAAACCTTCTTCC